>JAAGNO010022507.1:19575-32600 GCA_033439905.1 Ceryle rudis
AGCAGTGGGCCCATCCTGGAGCTGGCTGGCACTGGCTGTACTGGAGATATGGGAAGCTTCTAGCACCTTCTCACAGAAGTCACCCCTGTAGCCAGTATCAAGACCTTGCCATGCAAACCCAGTACAGAGATACACAGTCTTCTTTGACAGCAGCTGGAGGTAAGGAGACACCTAAAACGGCACTACACATTTATCTTACTGTAGCTGCATTACATCCATTCTTGTTTTTAAAATCCATGTTGCCTAATAAAATAACCAAATGACAAATTAGTTAGACTAGGTCCAGAAACCCACACTTCCATAGAAATACATATTCAGGGATTAGGGGATTGTATTCTCACTGCCAAGTGCTTGGACAATATTCTCTTAGGAGTTAACCATGTAAATTCATACCTTTGTGCCTTTGGGCTTCTTTTCAAGGGAGATAAAGCATTAATTATAATAAAGAGCAATTTAGGTTTACCTACCTTATCAGAAAGTGGTCTCTCATTAGCATTTTCTTTAATCCCTAAATTTACCAAAGCTTTGGATTTTACTAAAAATAATGCATATTTTTTCTTCATATTTATAGTGTTTTCCTGTATGAATAATGATCCCAAAAATTACCAAATGAAGTTAATAAGAGAGATTTAAGTAAATTATTTTACTTGTGCAAGAGTATAGTTGGACTGTTGTTTACTGAATGATCATGAAGAAAGGAATAGAAAATTTACTTTTTAAATGGGGATTTCTCTATCTTTACTCCATCAGGCCAAAATTTTACAACTGTTACAATTTTTATCTTTATTAATCTTAACAAAGTGCCCCCCCCCCCATTGCAAAAGAGTTTGCAAAAAACTATTTGCTTCGCTGACCCTATGACAAGCAAAATTTTGGCTTGTGTAGCTTCTTTTGTGAAGAAAAACCCATTGCAGAATTCCTGTAATATCTCTGGTTTTTTAAGCCCCATCTCACCTCCCCCTCCCATTTTGTTTCACTTTCAGAGATCATACACCACTACAAGTATTCCCATTTGTTAAATTATGTTATGACTAAATCTGCTGTTTGCTATTGATTTTATTCATAGCTCCTGCTTGCAATCCTACTTCAAAAAGAATATACATTTTTAATGGGATTAAAAAAAAATAAAAAACATGGGTCCAATGTTTAAATCTATTTCAAGATACATTGCTCATCTTTTAATATTTAAGGGTCAAGCAAGAAATATAATTCAGTACAGCCTGCATACACAGAGAATACTTTCCATTTCTGCAAAGTCTCAGAAAAAGAGAAAGTAATTAAATTAAAGTGAGAAGAGTCAATAGAAAACACTGACGAGCCTGAGGAGACATAACTTCAAAGAATAACAAGCAGGTCAAAAGAAAAGAAATGGGCTTAATAAAGAATTCCTAAGAATGAAGTATTAAGAGGACTATTCAATCCTTTTTTAGCTATAGGAAATACTAAACCAAAAGAAAAAACCAATAACAAATTAAAAAAAAATCAAAAAGTGGAAAACAAAACCAGAAATACATAAAAAGAAATGCTTGGTTGAGAGTTTCTGTTCTATGAGAGTTTACTAATATGAAAGGTCCTTTAAACATACATTAGTACTTATTCCTGACAGCTGTTAATGAAAGGAAATACTTTCTGAATTTATTTTTGATCATTTATCACAGAAATGAAGAGCATTAAGTCAGAGTCTAGTCTGAGCCTTACAAGAAATCAAGTCTGGTTCTGTTTGACCTTTTTTTTCCCAAATATGATGAACAATATATGTTAGGTAACAGTCATGAACTTCATCCTGTTGTAATTTTTCCTCAGATCTTCTTATATATTGCCTGAAGAGGATGTTCCTACTGTTTACATAACTTTGGTGATGAGATTTTTAAGACATCGTACAATGCAAGGATAATGCTGATAGCTCACAGATTGCCCAAAAGCCTTTACAATTTTTTTTTTTGCCTTAGGTTCACACATGTACCCACTACTTTCTAATATTGTTTACTGTAAAGTACTTCTGTTGCTTTTAAGTGGCCCAGAAATTCTGTTGAAACATACCCTGTGAAGAATGTGATGGAAAATTAGGCCTGCAGTACTCGCATTTTACATTGATCTAACTTTTACATGACAAATGTCTTCTGATTTACCAATGACTAGAAATTTACTTGAAGCAAGATAGGTTAAAATGCTTGTTAAACCATTAATTTACTACTGGTGAAACAAACTATTGTCAGAAGTGTTTCTGAAAGAAATATGTAAAATTTAAGAAAATTGTACCTGTTTTTTTTTTTTTCTTTTCCAAATCTTATAGCAAGACAAATAGCCTTCCTAATAATTTGATGGCTTGCCTTAGGTGCTTTCCTTACTCACTTTACCAGATAGTCTGTTTAGATTCTGGTTTAGATTGCATTATTCAGTGATAACTTCCTGGTTCAACAGACAATCTTATCATTAGTTTCTTTCAGGGATGATCGAGATAGTCTTTTCTAATCCAAGTCACTTCATGCTCCCTCCCAAGAAAGGTTTATTTACCTTTAAGTTATCTAGGAGAGCCCTGATGGTGTTCAAACTAAAGTCTGAACAGACAGCACTCCAGATCTGGTCTCATCAATGCTGAGTATACAGGAAGGATTATAGCCTCAACCTGCTGGCAACACTGCCTAATGCAGCCCACGCGGCTGATGCTTTCCTTTCCACAAGGGTGCTTTGCTGGCTTATGGACACCTTGTCCACCAGAACCCAAGGTCCTTCTCTGCAAAACTATTTTTCAGTGGTTGAACCCTGTCGCGCACTTGTAGCATTAAGCAGTGGTATTGAAAGATTCAATTTTTCTTCTTTTTCAGTAATAAATTGGGAATGCCTATAGCAACCTTTGGGCCATAGAAGTCTATGTTATCCCTATATATCATTTCTACCTAAAAATATTAAAAATATACATTAAAATCACTGGTGGTTTTATTCGGGAATTTCTCTTCCTTCCACATTGAAAAAATTGTAAGTGAAAGTTTCTGACAAATATTCTCTTGTCTGTCACTCCTAAAAATGTGTCCAAAGAAGGGCAACAAACATGGTGAAAGGACTGGAAGGTATGACTTATGAGGAGTGGTTGAGTATGTTAGGTTTGTTCAACTTAGAGGAGACTGAGGTGTGAACTCATTGCTCTGTAAAATTTTCTCATGAAGGGGAGCAGAGAGGGAGGTGCTGATCTCTTCACTCTATTGTTCAATCATAGGATGCAAAGAAATGGCTGCATCAGAAGTTCAGAATGGATTTTAGGAAAAAGTTCTTCACTGAGAGGGTGGTCAAACACTGGAAAGCTCCTCAAGGGCGTAACTGGTCAGGACCCCAAGGCTGTCAGTGTTCAAGAAGTGTTTGGAAAAACCTTAGGTATATGGTTTAACTTTTAGGTTCCCCTGTGTGTTGTCAGGAGTTAGACTTGATCCTTGTGAGTCCATTCCAACTCAGAATATCCTGTGATTCTAATTCTATTTATGGAAGGGGAGTTTTCTTCTTTTTTTCCCCTGTTTCAGTGCTGTACTTTATAAGTGGTGATTTTAATGTATATTCTCAAAAGTGAAGCCTAAATTCTCACCAAAGTGTCCCATCTGCCTAATTGAACTCCATTTTGATTGAACTGTGATTGAATGAAGCTGTGTTTTTGATTGAGCATTTGATTGAATGAAGCTGTGTTTTTGTGGAATAGGGATGAGATATTACCACATAAGAACACAGAAATGAGATTTAGGAATAAATTTTTAACCTGACACTCATAGGGAAAAATTTCCTGAATCCAAGCTATAATGTCATTATTGCAAACTTGAGTAATTTTGCTTTGCTTTTATCTTATGTATACTATTTGCTTTTGCTTTGATCTTATAGTAACCAACATTGATGTTACTATAATTTAATGATGTTGCCCTCTGATGACAAAACTTACTATTAGTAAGTAAACTTACTATAGTAGGACTATTTATTTATTATACTTCCTCGAATCTCAAATTTATTGATTTAATTTTAACTTTGACCTCAATCTGATTACTGCACTTATCCTTCAGTAATCTATATCATGAAAGGTTCTAAATTGCCTTAAGAATGTACCTGCTTAAGGGAATATTTGCTTGCTTAGAATTTGTAATTACATCTATAAGTACTACTTATTTTGTCATATTGCAATATGGATCATTAATTCTGATAGAGCAGATAATTTGGAAGTACTTATCAGTGCTTAGTGCATAACTCTTTCATAAACCAAATTGCTTTATATTCCTTCTTAACTACTTCGGACAACAACTGTCAGTAGTAAACAATATGTACTTACTTTTTTTATATTCTTTTCAAGCTTCCGAAACTTTTTTGAGCTGTGAAATCATAATATATTTCTTGTCCAATTCACCCACACAGTTCATTTGATAAAATGAGTTCTAAAAAATTATGAGAAAAATTAGCTCCTTGAAATTATGAAGACTCTTTTTCTTTAAAAGGCATTAATCTACTTGTACCTTAGAGAAAAATGACTATCAATATCAGTGAATGAATATCATAGCATCATCTGTTCTTACAGTGGCGCAGAAATGGGGAAAATGTCCTTATTTCACTTAGTGCTACAGATAAACACTGAATATTTTGAATGTGTTCATTCTTTCCATCCTTTTACTCAAAAAAACAGCAATAATAATTTACAAGACACTTTTATGTTTAAATCAAGTCTCCAATTGTCCTGCAATGCATCTGCTTCTTTTTAAATTAAAGTATTTTTCTCTCTTTGTATGTAAATCTTTATTTCCTCACAGACAAATTAGGAAGTTAAACTTCTAAATGCACAGTGAGATAGGATAGCTGTGCTTGTATATGAAGGATAAATATGCTCCAGTTTGTAGCATTTACTTTACAGCAGTATTCCTAGCACCAGTGTTAGCACTGCACTACCTGGCACAGCATGTGACTAATAACGAAATTTATTTTGAGATAGCAGTCTCCACAGTGTGTATCTTTTCACAGACTGATGAACTCACATGTACACACAGTAACAAACTGCAGTTAAAATCCCAATGGAAATTCAAAACCAAACAAAGAGAAAATTTGTGCATTTATTTTTAATTAAAAAAAAAAAGATTAAAATCTTCCACTGTTAATAACAGAAATGTAAAAAATTGTTGTAATTCTAAGATTAATACAAATAGCTTTGTTATGCAAATGATATTAATTAATGGGAAAAGAAGAGGACTTCTACTGTGTGCTCTTACATTATATTCAACATTCTGTCACTGGCCACTCTTGAAATTAGTCAATTAACATTCAGTTTCTGAATTTTGAGAACTTTTCTTTGTGCTTTGCATCTCCTCTCCCCTGAAAACCTGTTAAATGACCACATGTGAACTATTATGCACAGCACTAAGAGAATTATAATGATCTATAATGCTTGTAGATCAGTATATTTCTTCAGTAATCAAAGTCTGCATTCCAAAGCAGCAACATGTCATCTTTCCTGTAGAATGAATTTAGTCTAATATTACCAAAGAAGCTTCCCTGTTGAGTACCAGCCAGTCAGGATTCTTCATCGAGCCTCAGTGCTAAATAGTATACAAGAGATCCTAAATAATTTTTCTACTAAAAAAAGCCAACCCTGATATTATGGGAAAACAAACCAGTTAAGCATTATCAAAGCTATTATTTTTTAAAAATTATTATTTTAAATAAGCATGAAAAAGGAAAGAATATAAAACTGTAGTGTGTGGAAGGCAGGACTGTCTTATACATACCTGCATAATTATGCACCAGATTTAGCTCACTCGAGCATAGAATAAGTTTAGATTCAATGAGCTGGAACATCCCAATTCAGGTAATGTTTGAGCAAGTAGTTTCTCTACTGGAGCACAATAATGATGTTTCCCAGTTCTGACAGAACAGGGGAAGAATTCTTAATACACTGGTATTTTTTCAGTTCTTCAGCTGCTAGTCCATAATTTGATTTAAAAATTGTCAGATAAACTGCACTGAAGACCAGATTCTATTGCGTGATAATTATAGACGTGTGCAGACAGCTAGGGTGAGAACTACAGGAGTCCAAAAGAAAAGTAGATAAAAAAGATAACTAAGTTAGTGACCATGTCATTCAAAGAAAAAGAGCAAAGATAAGGCAAAGAAGAGTAGAGGAATTAGAATAGAAATGCATGTCATGATGTAAACCCATTTTTTTCTCAAATAAATTTAAGCATTTGCTTAGATTTTGACTGCTAATGCCATAAAGCAGTTAATGTAGGAGTATCTCCAAACTATTACAGACCTTTGTTGACCTGAGTCCACCACCTATCAAGCAGAACTTTCTGCTAACATGCATCACAATGTAATTTAGAGATTTGCACTTCTGGGGAGGCCTCAAGAAGTCACAAACCGAAATAATGAAGACACAAACCAAAATAATTAACACTAAAGAAAATTATGACTGTCTTCTGTCTCAGCAGCTCCATATTTGTAATCAAGTTCATGTTAGACTCTGAAGTTAAAAAAATCATATTTCCAGGCTGTCTCTGAGTGTCCAAATAATAGTGCTGCATGTACCTTGTCAAGCTATTTCTGCACTAATTAACTACTTCCATTAAACTAAAACACCAGAGGGACAACTTAGCTGATATAAAATCTAAGAACCAGAGTAGCCTTTTCCCGGTGATTTATCTAGTACAATTAGAGTAAGCTGTTTGTGCTACAGCAAGCTCAAGCAAATAGCTGTGACAAAAATTACAGCTCTTAAGTTTTCTTTCTTTTGCCTAGCAGTCTTGCCGTTCCAAGAAAAACTTAACAAAAAGAAACCCAAGCTATATATTGAGGGAGTCAGAGAAGAAAGGGAATATCTAAGTATTCAGTGCAGTAGGAAACAGGAAGACTGAGAGGAAAATATTAAAGAACTATGAAGATAAAATAACATCACAAACAGGGTTGTGAAAAGACATTATTGGATGAAAAATTTAATGAAAATTATGTCAGAGGTAGCACACTAAGAAGCGCAGGTCACATGTTTCAAATGGCACAAGATATTTAACAAATCAGTTGATAACAAGTGGTTTGTAATAAGGAAAAAGACTAAATGTGTCTGAAATTCTACACTGATTTTACTATCTTATTTAGCTTTGCCATCTCATTTAAATATTTTCAATTTTTAACATTACGTCAGAAATTTTGTGGATGCTGAAGAGACCTTGGTGAGTTAAATAAAATGAGATAAACTTTGTCTTTTACATGCCTACATTTTAAAAATACTGAATACTAAACCCATTAATACAAAAAATGCTAAAAATCCATGAGATGTCTGATTTTTTTTTTCCTGCTAATGCTTGGCAGTAAGGCTGTTTAGGCAACTAGCTAGAGCAGCTTCAATACATCTAGAGCATTTCAGTGATGTGACATCTGAGTTTCTGCCTTCTACTTCCTATGTCTTCCCACTCTTCTTGATAGACATTCTCCCTTCAACGTAATGAACAAATTTCTTAGAAATACATGAAAAAGTAACAATATGACCAAGTTGCGTTGTACCCTAATGGTACTTTTTTGTTTCAGTTATAATTCTAATTAATGTTCACTGTTAAGTACTTTGTCCCTGAAGAAAGATCAGTTATATTACAGTGGAACAGGTAAATAAATAAGTGCTCTAAACATGGAGAGAAAATGTTTAGAATTCTATTGTTTGTGTTCCTTTTTGTTCTTCCTCCCCACTCCCTTTTCCTCCTACATCCCCAACTCTTATCCTTCAATGAACACAAGTTTGAACTTAAAATTGCATTTTAGATTTGATTTGATTTGATTTGATTGCCCAAATAAAAGTAATTGCTACTAGACTATTTTACCTGGCACCATTTGCTGGTCCAAAAAAAATCTGCACCCTGTGTCATATCTGTCAGTTTCAAGTGGATGTCTGAACCACCCCTATATACATCAAATAATAGCAGGTAGATGTATTGTCACTAGCTGAATTGAGTAACAGTTTATATTGAGAAAGAGAGTATCCTGAAACTGATAATATAGGAAAAGCAAGAAGTGGCTTATTCTCAGGCAATCTCTATTTCTACAGAAAAACACATCCCAAATTTTGTTGTTTCTAGTGGTTCATAAACTAGTTCTGTAGGCACACTAAAACACATTAGAATGCATATGCTTTAAGTACAGTATTACTAGACATTAGTTTGGTGTTTTGTATTGAGAAATCAAAAAAAAAAAGGAAGTGATTACACAAGGCAGTAAGAACCAGAAACTTTTTCTGAGATAACAACTTTCCAGCAAATATAGTGGAGCTGGAGTAATCTTGATCCAATCCAACACGTAATTACATATAATGGCTTAATCAGCTGTTTCTTGTCAATATCCCAGGGAAGTATAATCCACTTAGTAATTCCAGGATTTGACTTACCTTTAATCAGTTTAATGTGACAGAGTTTCACGTGAATGCCCAAGATTCGGATGCTTTGCTCCTCAAGATCCCATTCCGTGAGATGGAATTGGTTCCACTGGTACTGGCCTCTGTGCCTGTGATCATAGCTGTGCTCTCGGTGCCTTCCTGACAGTGCTGGGTGGGTATATGACGTGGTGGTGAGATGGGGCATGTGCATGGCAGACAGCACAACTGGCCCTGACTAGGCCTGCTGCCAAAAAGGCCAACAGTGGTGCTTCTTCTAGGCACTGCAACCAACTGACTGGTTTGATGGACTGAGCCCTGGATTGTGGCTGGCTTTGATTCTTTCATCTCCTGGACTCATGGGGTGGGGGAAGTGGCTTGTCAATATTGGTCTCAGGATTTTATGTGGATTTTTGATTTTAATGATAGGCACTGCTATGGTCAAATGTACGATCTCTCACAGATTTTCCTCTTCCTGTTTTCCTTGTGTTCGCTGTATAAGGACCACCACCCTGGAAGAAGACTATGAAGATAGAAGAGGGAGGAATGCAGTTCACATGCACAATGTTTGAGCCCCTGGGTGGCATTATGACCTGAATGAAACACCGTGTGAGGAACATTCTGAACTGAACAAGTTGATGGAAGAAGCAGCTTTGTGCTTAGAAGAGGGGAGAAAATACACTAGCTCAGGCAGAAGGGGAGTACATCAGAGGATGAACAGCCCTGTGCATTTGCCAAGATTTCCTATGTGCTGCCTAACAGGCAAATGGTAATAAAATACAGGGTCTCCATGACCACTGACTCAGTTGGTGGAAGGGGTTAATACTATCCTTACCCCTCCTAAGCAGGTGAAGAACAGTGTTTACCATCCCTTTCTATGCAAATTAGCACTGATTCTACTTTTCTTTATTTATTATTAATAAGAAATGTTTGATTGTTTTTAAGGTCTAGCAGACTGCCCTGACCCTAACCCTTGACAATGTACAAACAGGGACAGAAAATCCACCACCAGGTTTCAAGGAACTTTTTTGTGTCTTTAAAATGGCTTAAATTGTTCTCAGTATCATTAAAAAGATGATTATTAAGGAATTAAAATTCAGATCAGAAAGCAGAATTCCAAAAATAAATACACTACAAAATGTTAACAATGTCTGTAAATATTATTAATAACATCGAGTTCTTTTTTTGTATAAGAAAGATCCATATGTTCCTGTATTTACCAAGTGAATAAACAATTTTTCCATATAATGTTCTTCCCACTTATAAGATTGCTTTTGTTACAAAAATTAATTACAGTGGACCATTATTTTTTGTAGTAAAACTTGCCTTAATTTATGTAACATGCATCTTACAGGTTAAGGGAAAGACACAGCATTCAAAACCACATCTAGCTTCTTTTAAAGCGATTTCATGATTCCCACAAAAGAGCAAAATAAAAATCTGCGTCTAGATATTTACTTCAAGTTACATTTGAAATTAATGGAAAAGGAAAAAGTAAATCATATATAGTCTGTAGAAGGCTAACAAATTTGAGTAAAAATTATTAGTTTCTTTTATTGTTAACATATTCAAATATATGAATAGAGAGAGGCGTCTGTGAGGAGAGTCTGAGGCTGCCCTGTGCCAGACAAAGATGGTTTCAGCTCATTCCAGTCCACTCCAATAGACCCACCATAGGGCACAGCTGAACCCATCACCCAGGGTGGTGGCATATGTGATAACATATTTAAGAATGGGTAGAACTAGATTATCTTTGATGTCCCTTCCAACCCGGAAGGAAGGAAGGAAGGAAGGAAGGAAGGAAGGAAGGAAGGAAGGAAGGAAGGAAGGAAGGAAGGAAGGAAGGAAGTCAAGGTGATCAGACATTATCATTGAAACTTGCAGTTGATTTTGTCCTACTGTAAATTATAGTTAACTTTTAGTAGGGGTGTTTTGCTGACTGCATGTTCACACTCTCAACTACCGTAACAGTGAGGGTCAAGACTATATTAGATAATACTGTAAGGTCATTTACTCATGAGAAATTGTACAAGCTCCAGCTGAGGGAAATGAGCAAAATGTCACACTGGTCATTCTCCTACACCATCAAAATTAGGTATCTGCATCAATGCCAAATGCATCATAGATTTCAATTACACTTATAGCTGTTCTGTCACATGTCAAGGATACAAATAACCTTACTTCTGGACTGTGTGTTGCTATTTCTTAAGTTATCTGCCTATACCTGAAACTGGAAGGTCAGAACTGCACTAAGAGGTAAAACTGTTCATGTGCCATATTAATTAAACTTTTCAGCTGAATTGCCATTAGTTCTGTATGGCATCATATACTATTCATCATTATTCATTTGCCTTTTACACTTCTGGCAAGATAAAACAAACTTAAATCAAAAGCTAACAGCAGTGATATTAAGAGAATCTATGCTAGTTTCTTAGATCGCTTAAAATCATGTGGTATTTTCTGAATCTTCCTAAGCTTTAAAGAAGACTTAGAAGATTTTGGGTTTCTTCCTTTCAAGAATGAAAGCAAAGGTCTTGAAAGCAAATGGGCAGAATGAACTAAGTTTAAGGAATCTATTGATACATCCAAATTATCTGTATTATAATAATCTCATGATACATATGCCAAACATAAATTTACAACAGACCATGAAGAAGCTATTGGAACTGAATTCTGAACATCCTGACCAAAGAACTATTCTGCAAAAAACCCGTGATTCTTCATTTACTTTTACTGCATTTACTTCAATGTACTTATTTTATACAGGTCACCAAGGCCTCACTTCAGCAGAGATAGAAACATTACGTACACCACAAACTGGATACTCTAGTGATTATTCCCTTCTACAACTCCTCAGTGGCAGTGGAAAGTATAGAAAAGTAATAATTTTAAAAGGAAAACTGCATTTTAGCTCTGCCATGGAACTGTGGAAGCGGTTAAACTCTATACTTAACTTTCTATATATTACACTGCCCTCTAAACCACTCTTTGGGAGTGCAAGTTAATATGACAAGTAAATAGTTAAAAAAGGTTTTAAATACATGCTTTAATTATTAAAAAAACCCCAAAATCTGCAACAAAAACCTTTTACAAGTCTTGTATCTTTCTGCCTAATGACGAATTTGTAGCCACCTCTGGCACTAAAGGCCAAGTCATACAACATGTAAAAACTTTGATATTTCATATCCTGCTCTACAAGAATATATTTTAATGTATGAAGCCCTTTCTTTAACAGAAAATCTTTATTTAATTCAACAGCAGCTATTCTTCATCCTTCCATCTTTACACAAATGGAAAGCTATTTACATCTTTGCCATTCTTCTGCTATTCATATCAGAGAAGTTTTCATTTTTTATATTTGTTTTTTGGCAACTGAAATTTCTGTTCCTTTTTTGTTCTCATGCTGCATGATACTGATTATCTTGCACATTTTTAAAATAACTTAATGACCCAGAAAGTATATAGTTTTAACTTGTCATTATTTGCTGAATATAATTGTCTAAAGTAAGCAACAAATATTACATTTGGACAAACTTCCAAAATCTTAGCTGGACGGCCATGTTTAGAGTTGCATTAACACAAAACTCTGTATATAAGTATGAAAGCATATATTTGGATGACATTCTATCCCTTTCATCTAGGGAACAACAGAAGTAAGAAATTAATTTAATCCCCAGAATTTCAATTTTATTCTCACCTGAAGTATTTAATTTTATAACGGTAATAAAAATGAGTGCCTTCCCTTTGACATTACTTAAAAAAGCAAAATGTAGATGAAAATAGATCAATAGTAACTCCCAGACAAATTGTCTTGTTTAGCCAGAAGACATTCAAATTATGTACTAATCTCAACTTGTCCATTTCTTTGTTTATAGTATGACATTTTAATATCGAGGGAGTTGCAGATAAAAGCAGCATTCTAATATTTCAGGACTACACTACTTATGGGAGATAGCTCAAAAGGTCTATTTGGTAACCTTGCTTCTCATTCATTTACATGAATTTCTTTATAGGAATGCATATTATCAATTCTGCATTTTAGTAGCAAGAGCTCCAAACTGTTTCCAAAACCTGCTTACTTACATTAAACATTTTTTAAATGAAACTCATTTTGCTAGGTATATATAAATATTCTTTTTGATTCAGGCAATATTGGTTTCAGAAACAACTAAATCATTCTTGTTCTTACCATTTCTAATTTGCAAGCCATAACGAATCTCACTGTGAGAGAAGAATTCTCAGATTTTATGCCCGGTCCTATGTGGAAAATCAGCTGCGGTGAGGAAATGGACAGGATTGTTTCCAAATATTTGCTACACACCCAAACCCCCTCAAGCCTAAATTTATTTGGCATCACAAACAATAGGAGGATAACATTGCCAAGATCCTGCTGTTTATTCCCCTGTGTGCTTAATTATTTTTGGTTGCTGATTGCTGGGATTTTTTTTTTGTTTATTTGTTTGGGGGTTTTTTAGAGCAAATCACCAAAACAACTGTATAAGCTGTCACTTTGTTTTACAGAAAGCTGTGGATTTCTAATACTTTGGTCATATTAGGAAAAAAAGAAAAAAGAAGAAAAAAAGAAGAAAAAAAGAAAAGAAAAGAAAAGAAAGAAAAGAAAAGAAAAGAAAAGAAAAGAAAAGAAAAGAAAAGAAAAGAA
>JAAGNO010022507.1:32700-57969 GCA_033439905.1 Ceryle rudis
AGCTGGGATTGTTCAGCCTGGAGAAGAGAAGGCTCCAGGGAGACCTAATAGCCACCTTCCAGTACCTGAAGGGAGCTCATAAAAAGACTGAAGAGGGCCTGTTTACAAAGGCCTGGAGTGAAAGGACAAGGGGCAATGCTTTTAAATTAGAAAACAGTGGATTTAGATTAGATGTAAGGAAGAAGTTCTTTACCATGAGGGTGGTAGAACACTGGAATAAGTTGCCCAGAGAGGCAGTTGAGGCCCCATCCCTGGAGAAATTCAAGGTGATGCTTGATGAGGCTCTGAGCAACCTGCTCTAGTTGAGGATGTCCCTGCTCTCAGCAGGGACTAAATGACCTCTAGAGGTCCCTTCCAACCCAGACATTTCTGTGGTTCTATGATTCCATAATCTGTGGAGCTCTTTAATTTTCTAAGTGGAAACAATTAGAGATGGATAATGAAAACTATTATATAAAAGGTAAAGTTCTGCTACATCCTCAGTAGCTGAAATGATACAAATAAGAAGCAGCTAAAAAAGTAGCTGAAAGAAAAATAAGCAGATTTTTTTAATTATTATCTGTTACACTGATCTTTGACATTTAATTTCTAGATTTCACAGCCTTGTATGTTCAAAGCATTTCATGGTACAGCCATAAAAACAAATGTGCTGAAATAGAATTTGAATCATCCAAACCAGTACTTCTGTAGCATTTAGAAATGTAATAATTTATAAAATATTAGATCCACAACTGTAGAATGACACAGAAACATTCTAAATAAAGCACTTATATGAAAGCTATTCATATTATGGATAAAGATATATACTCTTTTTCTCTCCCTTTCATATGTAAACAGCCCATAGAAGGCTTGTTTTGATTTGATGCAACTGCAAAGTGTTGTTCCTGAAAAAAACAGTGGTTCACAGAAATAAAAGTGAAGTAACAAAGGATCAGGGATGCAATGTACAGTGATATAGAAATTCCCTGTAGAAGACCAGATTCAGAATCCCTCCAGATGCTTTAGCTGTAAGAGTCTGCCCTATATACTTTGCAATATTAAAGCCACCTACCTTTAATACTGGCTGTTGGTCCTTCTTCCCATGTGTTGTGAGATATGCGACATATTTCAGTGGCAGCAATCCTATTTCAGTTTAACTGGGTGGAACTGGAGCAAGAAAAGTGAATGTTTACAACCTAAAACAAGTTAATAAAGGTTAAACTTGTCTTTCCATGGATGCCAATCTACTGCAAGGTCCAGTGAATAATAGGTTATAATTTGAATCTATGAAGGCTTTAGTCCTTCATAGTCTTTCAAAACGACTTGGACTTCAAATAAAAATTTATTGTTGGAAAAGGTTTTCAATTCAGCAGATATATCAAAGTTAACCCTAATAACCAACCCTTTAGAAAGGAATTGGTACTGATATACAGAAATAAAAGTGATAATTCAAGAAGCCTTTCAAAATGACAATTCTGACTTCCAAATGTCTAAAGAGATGCTAAGACCAATTCTAAGACAGACGCTAAGATTCCTCACTCTTCAAGGCAACAAGCATTTATGGGCTATTTGAAATGTAGCCCATATTATCAGACTGAGGTGAATACAGTTGATGAAACTAATGCTCTTAATTGATCCGTTTTTTGCGTTATCACCAGTCAGGGATTTAAAGAGATTTAAAAAAGTAATAAATCAGGACTCCAATCCACTCACATCATCATCATTTGTTAGTTCATTAAACTTAAACTAAATTAAAATCTTAAGATTCCATACAGAGTTGAGAGGTTTTACAAATCACTGCAGAAAAAAAAAATACAGCCAATGACAATTAATTGAAAAAGAAAGACATTCAAATAAGGAGAAAATAATATGTGGTTTGTTTGTTTTTCAAAGTGGGAAGCTATATCTTGCTTCTGTCATTTTACGCCCAGGAAAAACAGAATAGACTCCACTGATGCAAAACTGTAGGACTTACTGAATTCTTCATGTTCCTTTTGACCTAACAAAGGATTTTCTTTTTATCTCTCCTTGGAATTCGCTTCCACAGAGATACCCATTTAGTTGGAGACTAGAGACAGTGCCAGGACCAGTTATACGTCAAAACACTAATAAATCATTTAAAAGCAGTTTTTAGATAGTTTTAAAGTGCTTATTAATCATTTCAGTACCAGCTAACTCCATGATATATGACAAAATATTTAGACAGTGCATTTCCTTAATCTTTTCCTTCTAGAAATTTCAGTTATAGATACCAAAGTTTCATTTAAAATTTTTAAGCAATGACTATGTACATTAAAACCAGAACTGTGTTCTAAGGCATGGTTCGAGTTCCTACTTACTGAAACTAAAGATTTGAGTGCCCTTTGATGCAAGAGATAAATACATTCCACTGCTTTTGTAGATCTTATCTCAGTAAGGTCAATGTAAATACCAAAAAAATAAAAAAATATAATGTCTTACACTGCTAGAAGAGATTAATTATGCAAATTTCAAGGTAGCAGAGAACAACTCTGAGGAGTAACTAGCGTGGGTTTTTTTAAATTATTTTCATTATACACAGTTGTTCACAGAAGTTGAGTGTTTGATTTTTTTTTCATAGTTTTTTTGCTGTTGTTTTTCATCATTTACATTCTGATGGATTTGTCTGAAAAAAAAAGACTTCATGGTTTTACAGTACCTACAAAAGTTGCATGAAAATTTAAGTAGTACAGTGGTTACAACATTTAGCTTGTTACATGTCTTTCTTTAAGAATACAGTGCTTTATATTGCATTTTTCATTGCCAGAAGCAATCTAAAATACCTGCCCTTTCCTATCACTGATCATTTAGAGACAAGTGGAATAGTTTCCTCTAAAGACTCCCTTAAATTATGAATCAGAAGGCTCTTCTACTTGCAGTAGATTTTTAGATGAGTAGGTCAGGTGGCAGATATATTTAAAATTGAGGTACAGAGCTTACAGTCATACTGTTTACAGAAAGAGCTACCTAAAAGGATACAGAATTTTCTGGGAGAGAAGGGCTGAAAGATGCATATTATCAAACTGTGTTCCGACTGAAATCAATAATTGTTTTACTGTTAAACCAGTGAAGTTTATGAGTAATGCTAACTGAACTCGAAATTCCTGTGTGTTTTATTTTCAAAAGCTATGCAGATTGTAGAAAGGAAAGAAATTAGTCTAATATGCATATGTGAATATAGTAGCTCTAAAATCTTAGAACAGAGACAAGACCATTAAAAGCAAGTTATAAATTTAGTTATCTCTACTAACTTCAAGACAAGATCTGTGAAAATCAAGACAGCCAGCACAACTGTCTTTTAGTAAAGTTAATTAATTTCACATGATTACAGGTCCACAACTATAGATTTTTTTACCAAAAGAAAGCTTATGAATTTGCACAGAATAGACAAGTTGTCTTTAATATTTTAGATCCACAAAAGTACTTCTGCAACGTATTTGAGAGTGGAGTGCTAACCTCCACCATTTTAAGAAGGAGTATTCAAGCTTCATGTATATACTGGAGTTGTGTAGCTTAATTGTGAATCGTAAACCAATTAGAAGAGGGAAGATACGTTAATATTTTTTCATACTTACATAATATTTCACATAACTTTCTAAATATAAACTAGAACATGTGCCTGCCAAGGATCAAATAGAAAATACAGATGCATTATTATATTTTTGTGAATTAATCAGAATGCATTCAAAACTCAGACATAATGTCTGTCAAACCACAGTATTCTATGAGATTATTGGCTAAAAAGACTTTTCTCCTCTGCATTTTTTTTGTATATGTTCTCATTTTTTTCAGTATATCTAGTATGATTTCATTTTCTCTGTATCTGAGTTTTGCAATAAAAGTATTTTACTTTTCATATAACAAACAAATTTACTGGCAGCATCAGAGAGCTATAAAAGAATCAATTGTGAAAGAAATTTAGAGATTCTATATACTCAAAAAAGTTCTTTTAGTAGTCTTTTGATTCTATTCTACACAATTTTTGGAACGAGAGTATTTACCAATACTGCAAGAATTCAAGCTTTTACAGTTACTGAAAGTGAAGAAAGTCTTGGGTTTTTATTGCATTTGTCCGATGTGGCAATTGAGTGAAGGTCTCACAAAATATTAAAGCATTATAGTATCTAAACATGCCTGCTCTTAAACAAACAAATGAAAAAAAAACCAAACAAACACTCCAAAAACTATGACAAAATCCCCATGTACTTAGGTGTGCAATATGAAAAATTAAAGTAATTGAATTCATTAATTGAATTAGTTACTCATTCTCACTTTTCTCAGACAGTTGATGGAATTTTAACCAGTTGCTTAGACTCTTAACTTCAGTCTCGGTAGGAAGACATTTAACCAGGGGTTTGTGAAGTTACTAAGTATCCTCAATGAATGTGCTATGTTATTTGCTGCAGGATAATTCAGAACCTACATTTTAGACTGTTACTGATTATTTAGTAAGTAATAATAACAAAATAATGATTTATAAGTGTCATGAAAAGGTGCAGTATTAATCTTTGCAAAGTACTTTGAGAAAATGGTTATGAAAGGTTCTATGGAAATAGAAGTACTAATTGATCTTAATGTATTCTCATAGAACAGAGAGACAGCATGTACTGTAATTCAACAAATTACCTGCTGTTTTGAAGTCTGTGTTGTGCTGGAGCGGATGAATAAGCCTTTAGTGGAAAGTGAGTTAAATAACATTTCTTGATTAACTATCAAGAAAATGATCTTTTTCCAGAGGAATGTCTGCGGTGACAAAGCTACAGTCTTTCTAATATACATAGAAATTACTGTCAGAGTACAGCAGTCACACCTGTACAGATAATTCATGATTTTCACAGAATAACTGTAGTTACTGAAGAGATATGGTGATAATTTTATGTTTCGGGGGAGACGTGCCTAATAAACATGATAAAAAATGTTACATAGAAAAACTTTTCTGTAGTGTTTATATTCTTTCCTGATGCATACTCTCCGACTGTGTGCCTCTCTCCTTGCCTGAATATATTAGAGAAAGGCTTTTCAATCTTCTATATGCTGTTACAGTACTCCAAATGGCCATTTCACATACCCTATCTAAATGGCACTCTTCAGTCTGACAGGGCAGCAGAAAACTGTAAGCACCTTTACCATCTGTAGTCACGTAGAGGCTGATGCACCCTCTAATTTCTATGAGCTTAAATATAAGATGTGTAGGAAATGTAAACACGTTAGATATAAGATGGCAGTGAATGTAAACACTTAGTTACCTTCGATAATACAATTTAGTTTTAGAAAAGCTGTTACCTAAAGTAAGACGTGTTTATTGTCTGGAAGCAGGATAGTTACCGTTGTTGGTCTCTGGACTCAAGACTTATTCTATGTTGGTTTACATTTATTTGTATTTGAAAGGTTGTGTTGTTTTTGGTTTGTTTGCATTTATTTTTTTCCCTATATGCAACACATCTTCTTTGAGCAATATTTATGTTGGATTTTCTTGTATGGGGCACACTTCTAAAGGATGTGTCACTCTAATATTACACATTACAATAAATAAAATAGGAAAATATCAAATTATTCAAGCTAGCTTTGTGGAGTATGAAAAAATAGGTTTTTCTTCTGGATTTTAGAAACTTCCTAATTTGTTTAAACCAAGTGAGGAATAACAATAGGATCTGCAGCTGTGTAGTTACCCTTACCAGTGTTTCAAAGGCATAGCCAGGATCTGAATTTAGCATACGAAGAAGATGCACATAGTTGTACAGGGAATTGTTTAGTGTCCTCTGGTCCTCCCATAATGGAGTAGATAATGAGCATTCTATTAATTTTCTAAAGTTGTTCATAATTACAAGACTCTTTCAGACTGCACCTGGGAACTTGATTTAGTCATAAAACCATGGAATCTGAAGTCAAGATGTGAACAAACAATTTGTTACTAAAGGATTTAGCCACGAGGTCACAGGTGTCAAACTTTTTTGACAACAAGTAAAAGTGTTTTTCAATGACTGAGTAGAATATTTATTAGATAGTATAGGTGTACCTCCTTATCAGTTACAAATCACATATCTTTCTCATGTATTATACTTAGCTTTCCATGGCCCTTTTGCGTTTCAAGGTAAACGGATTTACTCAGGGATAGTGTAGAAAAGGCTATCAGTACTCCAAATCCCTTTTCAATGAGGACTACAGTGTTCATGGTTTCTTTTACCTCACTCTTAGATCTACTTGCAGTATGTTATCAAAAAATGTACTTGGGACTTTCTTCACTGGTTCACAGTTCCATGCAAATTTACCATATATCATGTGTTTTATACAGTTTGGATACTTGTTCTTTGGGGGTTATTTTACTACTAAAACTGCTTTTACTGCATTTTCCAAGGTTGCACCCCTTTAAAGTGACCAGTGATTAGTTGTTGACAACCCCAGGAACTCTAGTGTTACCTTGTGCCTGAACTTTCAATGCTTCTGCTGTCACACTACAGAGAATACTCCACCACACTGCATGAAGGGTCATAGATAGTTCATTCTGTACAGAAGAAACAGTTGTTACTACTATCTATGAGTTAAAATACATATAGTAATAAGCATTACGTGACAATGGTGACACAGCTAAAACAAGGTAAATAACAGTCATTTGGACCTTAGATAATTTTTGTTACAGCTAAATAAGATAAAACACAGCTGCAGACAAGCTAAAGTAAATTTTTAAAAGTCTGATAAGCCTTGTGGACTCTGTTAGCTTGATTCAGTACCACATTTATTGGGTTGCTAGGCTACATATGACTATGGACATATAAGCTATTATATTTTTACTATTTTAAAAGTAGTATTTCCACATTCAATAAGTTGACATCCAAAGACATTTTAAAAGCACAGAACAGAACTACAAGGACAGATGGTCTTACCAGGTGTCAAGATAATTTTTGTCAAGGATCAAACACTTAACCTGAAAGAAGAGAATCTCTTCTGAGTAGCCATTTCACAAAATGTTCTCATCTCATGACTTACAAAACACACACACAAATTTTTAAGTTTCTCTCTGCATTTATCATTCTTCTAACACTTTATTTCTGGTGAATAAAGTAGCATAGCTATTTGTTTTCTCTGTAAAAAATAGTTTTGGAAACATCAGTGTGTGATTTATTCAAAAGGTATATGATCAACTAAAAGGGAATAAAATCTGGACTTTGGGAAACCTAAGTTTGTGACACTCCTAGTTTTCACAGAGTTCAGATTTTGCATCTTTGATCTGTTTGAGGATTAAATGTCTTCCTTTCAAATGATAGAACACTTCTTTGTTTCCATTTTCTTGGCAAACTAGCAATCCTGCCTTTACTTACATAGGATATTTAATTTCAATTTAGAATGCTCCCACTGGCTACCAAGAACACTTGAGACAAAACATAGCTTACACAGTAATTCTTTCCTACTGACAGACATTTGCTTCCGAATAAATTGTCTCCTTTCCTTCCACATTCTCAGAACTCTCATTGGCCATACAAGGTAAGTAATTGAATGTCCATCCAGTGAAGCAAAAAGCAGCTAACTTCAACATCAAGAAATATCTGATAATAGCAACAAAAGTGTTTCATTATCAGAGGCTACTCTATCTGGTTTCAAGGTAGTTCCATCTGTTTTCTGCTCATGACTGGAAGTCTTAGATCTGATCTAATTTTGGTTCGAGTAATGAGAGAAATTTCCAGTTTCAATTACCCTTTAAAGCCATAAAGAGACAAAGATTTCCCAATCCTTCTAATAACACATTTGGTACCAAAATATCCTTATCCTTCTTCTTACTGCTCTTCACTGGGAATTTACCATTGAATCTTCTGATAAAGGAACTATGTTCTGGGGGAAATATGGTGAAATGTCAATTGAAAATAAGGAAGGCTAGCTGAAAAAGTAAAAACACAAAACAGTTCTAAGCAATTTGAGAAACTTGACATAAACCAGAAATATCTTCCCATAATATAAGACTAAAATTTATTAGCAATTTGCACATTATTGTTATTGTACTTGTTACTAATACAAAACCAGCTTGTTAAAAATACTGAAAGTAGAGATTTTCTAGTATCAAATCGTGAGTTTAAAAAACTTCATGGCATAGGAAAATAAACCTTAGGGATATGATTTCTAGTAAGAGGTGCAGTTTAACACAGTTTTGTGTGTGTTTATATTGGCTGATTTGCCAAACTTTAACTGTGGGCAGAGCTAACATACATCTGTGCCTGATTGTGAATACATGCCCTTACTGTGTGATTACTCTGGTAGCTCTTCCCTATTCATTTAGAAATCTCTCAAAGGCAAATCCCTAATTTATAATATAACTGACTTCTCTGAGGATGACCTGCATATGAGAAGAGCTGTTACATCAAATCCTCTAGATTTTTTAAAATGCCATTTAATTTCCCTCAGTTTTAAATACAGATTGTCTAAATAATATGACTTAAACAGTGTGTGCTTCAGAGAGCAAGCATACAAGGAACCTCTCTTCTACTACAAATCTGTATTTCAATTAAAGGTATTCTGATAATTCATGTGATAACACCTTAAAACTCACAGGACCCCCAAACTTGATTTACAAAACTTTCCCTAGTCTGTTTCAATATTTATAAATGGCAATTCTTTATTAAAAAAAGAATTAAACATACGTACCTTGAGGCCCTTAGATCTTCTCATTAGAATTCGTAAAGTCTTTGTATGTAAACAAAGGAGCACAAGTGTCAAGTTTGTATTTTACATAATCCCCATCTGAAGAGAAGGAATAAAATTGTTCAGTTCTTGATAAAGAAAAATAACATTAATACATAGCCAAAGCAGCTTTTAAGAGTGGTATTGCTAAGGAACACACAGAAGAGGGAATGAGTGAAGAGGCCAGAAGTGGATTGGTAATTACAGTGTACTTAAGCATATCTTATATGTAATACCAAAAAAAGACAGTAGAATAAAAGGAAGATATTTTTCTAAAGGACTATTTTCCATGAAAAAACCCACAGAATATCAAAAGTAAAACATTGATCAGAATCACACTAACTGTGAAAAAAATACATGTGTATTGTGTAAAGAACTGAAGATAGTTTTAAAAAAATTAAGTACTTCATTTTGACATTTTAAAATAGAATTAGTTTCCTTAGAAATATTCTCATTTTGAGGTCTACTTTAGTTAAGAATATGAAAAAATTAGTAGGGATATACCTGTTTTTTATTGATTTTGTCATCAGGTGTCCCTGGTTTCTTGAAAATCACATTTTAGTAATAGTTTACATTCTTCAAATGCCAGGTAGTTATTTACTTAATTTATGTTTGAATGATTTTCAGAGGTAATTGTGTCCTGTTTTGTTGATGCTGGTGGAAAGCAATTTCGCAACCTAACCAAAGGACAATGAAAAGTACATTTCTGTGTGTCTTCATAAATAGACCTAATGTTCATATGTGCTGGATGTGCTTATATTCAGGCACCATTTTTTTTTTTTTCAGTTAGCAAAGCAATGTAATTATTAACAATATATTTATATTTGCAAGCTAAAATTTTTAGAGAATTTGAAGATGGATGCTTAAAATGCCATCACTACTACAAGAAAGCATGGTGACATTATTTTCAGCATGCTTTAAATGATGGAATAAGAGTATGATAATAAAGTCTATTGACTCTCCTAGTCTTACTGAAACAAAAATTTTGAGCTGGATAAATTAATAACTGTGGAAAAAGTAATTTCAGCGTTCTGCTGTTTTTCATCTGCAGCAGTTTTCTTTGTTTTTGGAAAATATGTAGATTACTAATATGTGGGGGAAAAAAAATAAAAGAAAGTGATTCCTACAATAGTTTCATTTTAAAGCTGAATTATAGAGACATTGACAGTATCAGCATGATTATTCCATGCTGAATTCCAGGTTACCCTGCAGATTAAGTTACAGAACCTGTTTGTAGATATCTGCTACGTCATTAGATACCACCATAGTTTGCTTTTTTCCCATAACTGTAGTAGCAAACTAGTATCTCTTACAATTGTAAGGTACCTATCTTTCCATTTTATTATTATTCAGACACCCCAAGGAAAAGGTTATGAACACAGGGAATATATTATGCTTCCTGAAAAGTCCTAGATTCTCTACTGATCCATTCTTGGTCTATGTGCTTGGCCACAGAGGCCAAATGCTGCATAACATTCATAAGGCCTCACATCAGACTGCAAAATCCCACAGCATTTATAAAAAGCATATTAAAATGACCACTTTTCTGAGCACTGAAATGAAGTTTCTTAGATATCTTTAAAAAAAAGCTAGCTATCATTAATAGGTGCCATGAGGGTAGCCATGGCCTTTGTGGTCCCTAAGCAGTCTCACCTGGGGACACCACCTGTCCCTCTGCCCATGGGCCCCAGTTAAGACAGGACAGTTCAGGACCAGGGCTAGGACTGAGCTGAAAGAGGGGTCTTGGGCAGGGTTGGGAGAGGGTCCAGTGTAGGCTGGGCAATGCAAAGTAAGGCATCACTGAGGGCCCTGACACTTGCTTCACAGGTTGACAAAGAAATGCTATTTATCTTTCCCAGTTAACTTTGGATTTCATCACAGAATATCTGGCAACCTAAACTTGGCTTTCCGTAATACTAAAAAAATAGGTAAATATATAGAAAGGGATGTGAGAAACTAACCAAATAAGGACAAACTCTATTTGTTTCTGCCTGCAGAGATCACCATGAAAAGCAACTAACAGGTTCAGACTTAGAATTATAGTTTCCAGTGTGAACTCTGGAATATACTGTTTTTTCCAAGCAAGCTAAGATTCAATTGTGACATTTCAGCGCCATTACTTGGCTAAGTATGTTTAATTGCTTGTGGATTAAAGTCAAAATTTCCCAAGGTTTTTAACTCCTATTCTACTTTAGTCTCCCCTTTCTCTGTTGGTATAAAAGAGTCTAAAATAGTAGTTCTTTGAACACAGAATATCACTACTTCAGTATAGTGACAGTAAGACACTCTGTTACTGCTACAAAGACTTTTTAAGAGAATAGAGCATCTGTAAGAAAGGCTGAGGGAGCTGGAACTGATGAACCTGGAGAAGCAAAAATTATGAATGTATATAAATACCTAATGACACAGTGTAAAGAAGACAAAGGAGACGTGGTGGTGCCCAGTAAGAAAACAAGAAGGAACAGGTAAAAAGAGAAATGCAAGATGAGTTGATGAGGCTCTTGAGCAACCTGATCTAGCTGAGGATGTCCCTGCTTACTGCAGAGGGGTTGGACTACATGACCTTTAGAGGTCCCTTCCAACCCAAGGCATTCTATGATTCTATGATTGCATGTTCCTTTTAAATATCAGGGTGGGGAAAAAAACCTGCACTCTGTGGGAATGGTTGAGCACTGGAACAGGTTGCTCCAGGGCACCCTGTCAAAATGGTATAACAAGAAGAAAAGGAAAATAATAAACAACTATGCAGAGGCACAGAGTTTACAGAAAAACTTAAGGAAGATGACCAGAAACAAACCTGGTCAGTCACACGAACTGATAGGCTATGAAGAAACTGCAGGAAATCAGGACCCTGCAGATGATAAAGATGTAAACCTGAGGGTCATTGCAGAGGCTTGACGCTATTCAAATTGATGGAGCTATGTGCACAGGAAGGGGATGAAAGAGGAACAAAGGAAGAATAGGCATAAAGGGATGCAGAAAGGGTCAGTCACTTGTAAAATGGAGCTTGTCAGTGCATTTGTCTGACTAAGCCCTGCACCTGATTGCAGTCTGTTCTTACTAAATGCTTTGTCTCTCTGCATAATCTACTATTCCATATGTTTTTGGAGACCTAACATTTAAACTTTAGAAAATGTTCCAGCAAAACATACATGCCATTGTAAGGCATTAAAGGACTTCTCAAAACCTAGAATTTGAACCACAGAGGGTTATCCTTTTAAAACAGAATTTATGTTAGGTCAGGTATATATCAATCAATTCTCGTCATTTATAATTAGCAGCTATATATAGGTTTTATGAAATTAAATGCATCCCTGCTGTTTATAGTAATATTGTATTGGAGCAGGAAAAGCTCACTTGGCATCTGTGAGGAAAATTCATTGCACAACTTATGAAGTACCTGGGGAGAGCTTTGCTCTTTCCTTATTATATTCCATTTGAGCTCTATCAAAGTCACAAAATGCAAAACATAAAATCCTGTATTATTTATAATTTCAACTGTTTCACTACTTGCAGTCAGGAAATTTATACGTGAAACTCCATTTCCTAGACTACTCTGTGTCTAATATTGTTTATGAATTTTATATTATTTTTCTGACTGAGTTTATTATTTCAGTTTATAGAACAGCTAAACCCCCTGGAAAACACTGCCCACTTGACTAGGAATAGATATTTGAAACTGTAGGTTTATTGGCATTGTATGTAACCAACTGAAATATAAAATACTTCATTGACATCCCACATCCCTAATAAAAAAATCTGTCTTCCATTCTTGGGTCTTCAACAATGGCACAGGAGTTTCATTACAACTTTGTGGTTTCATAGTCACAAAGCATAAGGAATAAAATAGGATGGTTAAACCAAAACTAATGCAGTTTCACTGAAACCACAAGGATTTTTAGCTTATAAACAATGCAAAATTATATATATATATATATACATATATATATGAGAAAATTCTCTGGAACCCCCTGGTTTTATCAGTAACATAGTAGAATGGGAGTTTTGAATTTCTCATCAGTGGTCCCACATTGTGCTGTACATTTGTCCTTTTTAACTGGCAATTGTTCAGATTCCATTTCCTTTTTATTTTCTAACTGACACCTCACGACAGGTGCAAAAAGTGCATAATTAATTAAAATAAAACAAAACAGAAATTATTGTGGGAAAGTATTTCAGTGTTTGCATTTCTACTGAGATATATACTTTTGTCTCTTACAAAATTTATCTTAATTTCTACTGCACTTTTTTAATGATTTATTTATTTATATTTCTTCCTCACTCGTGTAGCTGGGAAGAAAAGATAAGACAGCTGGGTCCAGCCATACGCATCATAGGCTGTATTGCAGCTGGTGAAATCTGGAGCATTTCCAAGCTTTAGGGTCTGGTACAGATTCTCCTCCATGGTGTTACATCGATACTTGACCAAAGTCTGCATGCACAGAAGCCAACTTTACTGCTGCAGAGGGGAGATGCAAGCACAGGAACTGGGGAGGTCTATCATATATTTCACAAGTGAACCAAAATGCCGTGACTCCGTAAGAAGTACACTGTTCACCTAGATCAGATTAGTTTCAGTGAACTTTCAGCAAAGGGTCTACAGATTAAGACCACAGTTACAGACATACTAACTTAAAATGTTGTGGTGCCTGGGAAAGATCAAAACTTTGCAAACTATTATGGAGCAGAGACTATAGACATACAACTCCCAGTGTAAAAGAAGCATCAGACTTTATCCTCTGAGTATTTTCTGACTCTGTGTTTCCTTTTTTGCTAAAAAATAAATAAGCAGTTTATTTTTATTTGGTTCATTTTTAACACTGTTTCAGCTATTTCAGTTCACATTTTGTCAATGGCAAAGAAATGAGCCTCCACACATGTAACTGCCAGCTAGCTCACAAAAGAGTAAGACCATAAAAACCGTTTCTGCTTCAAAATGCAAAAGACTGGCAAGGGATTCACCAGTCCATGGAGTCCATGCTGAAACTCAACAAGTTAAAAGTCTAGATAGGTGAGAGTGATTTTATTTTTGGAAGAGAAGGGGGTTTATGTGTGGGTTTTTAAAAAATATGTCTTATGTGGATGAATGCTGGATACATATATGTGAGAGGTGTCAGTGAAGAGATGAAGTTCAACCAAATAGTCCTTTCTAGAAGAAAATAAGAGCCAAGACATTTAAGTTTAAGAAAAGCCTTTCTGTTAAATAAGGAGGGCCAGAAAGGAGACAGAAATCTTGGGCTAATCCAGCCAATTAATTTTCACCAGTTTTGTAGATAAAGCATTAAACAAATCAAATAAAGAAAATAAGTTGCTCTGACTTTTGATGACTCCCTACTCTGATATTTGCAAGTTTAAAATAATTTATTTTAAAACAAAACAAATAAAAGCAAACAAACAAAAAAGAATCTTCACTGGAAATTGTCTTAACAGAAGCTCAAAATGTAACACTTGTGTTGCAGACCTCCAAATGAGCTAATACAGCCCTAGGGAATTTGCAAGAATAATTTTCATTATTAGTTGGTTTTCAAGTTTGAAAAATTTCAGACAACCAGAATCACCTTTTTATGGTACAATTGCCCTTCTCTTCCTTCCAGCCACACACCTATTTACAGCTACTAACCACTCATATTCACTGTACCTCAAGTGTACATTTGGGAATTTCTCAGCTTCCCAGTAGAAACTGAGAAAGAAGACCTGAAAAACCCTGGAATACCTTTTTTTTCCCACAAAATATGCTTAAAATTTTGTCCAAACTATTTTTAAATGATACTTTGGTACATAAAAATTAACTTCAAAAATGTTTATCTTCTTGGATAAAATGCTTTTTTCATAGAAATACATGCATTTACTAACTTTGTACAGAATTTCAAATGTCCAGAGATTCAAGGACTATTCAATCCTTGCAAGATCTTAACAACAATCTAGAAGAGTGCATCTCTTTCCATCAGCAACAGAGAATGTCCAGGGTATTTCCTAGTTTAGGTATTGCATCTAAATGCCTTTATTTGTTTGCCTGACCTAAATGTCTACATGTTCTGTGAGAGAAGAAAATGACATATGAAAGGCAATCTAGTCTAACATTAAAACATAGTCAACAAACAAACAAATAAAGAAAAAAATGTAGACATGAAATAACACAATTCAGCTTCTTGGAAGTCATAAAACAGACTAATTTTCAATGTCTGTCATTTTGATGTTCTACTGAAAAGGTACATTTTTCAAAGTTCCACTTGTCAAATCATTTTGATGGTCCTGCATAAGTGTTACTCAGAACATATTTTAGCATTCCAGAATTAAAGTTTTTATATTTTTACTGAGTCTGACAGTTCAACAATTCCCATATAAAGTAAGATTCTATAACAAATAATTTTAACAAAAAACCCCAAACATTTCCATTATAAAATTTTTGCTTCTTCTTAGCATTATTACATTTTTGCTATCTCAGCAATATTCTAACATTTCATATATATGTTTATGTCTGTACAGGTTCTTAAGTAATGGAATTTCTCATTAGAATTGGAAAATTAAATACACAATTGTCTTCTTATTAAAAACATAATAAGAATATCCTACCTTACAGAAAAATGTTTTTCAAAAGAACAGAATCTATGTCCATATAAACTTTTATATAAAACTGTCATAGTGAATATATTAGTGAAGAGAAAGCAAGGTATTGCTATGTATTGTACAGAATTAATTCTGGGCTGAACTGTTGAGGAAAGGTGTACAGATCACATAAAGCAACACAAAGAAAGAAAAAATTCAAAGCACAAGGCAAAGTGTGTGAAATCAGTGTAAACTGCAAACTCTGACCTTGGGAAATAATGACTGAGCCTCTCCACATCACTTAGTGAAGGAAAGAAAATCCTACTTGAAATAGAAAAACTGTAAGTATATTTAACTGAACAGATCCATGAAAGGATGTTGGTAGAGTGATGAGAAGTTTCTTGACCTGGAAAATTGTTGCAGTACTATATACCCTGCATAGAAAGAAAAAATAAATACTAAAAGACTACTATAAGTTATGCATAGAGTTATGACAGTTAGAATAGTATATTACATTTCCCTAATTTTTACAATCCATTACAGCAACATTAATAATTATCTTCTGTGCATTTTTTTCTTTTATTCAACATGTGCTTTTTGAGAATGTATATTTTCTCAGCCAAGCTTCCTAGACAGAGGAGACAGAGACACATATGCCTACAAGGAAAGAGCTGACAATTTCTGATACTAACCTTGCTCACAACTTAGTCCTCTTGATAATGTGTTTTATTTTCTGTCCTCTTTTCCTTTGCCTTCAACTCTTTTTAATACCAGCCTGTGGACAAAAGATCTGACACATTTAGAAGTAAATACTCAGACGTTAAGTTTGTTTGTACTTTCCATCACTAAATAAAACTTAAAACTAATTTCATATATTTCATTTTTCCCTGCATGGTAAAGAAAAGAAAAGATATTTATCACCCACATAACACAGAAGATTATACATTGTTATACATTAAAAACATATTACAGGCTCAAGAAATGGGATAACAGGAACCTCATGAAGTTCAACAAGGAGAAATCATTAGTCTGCGCCTGAGGAAAAATAATCCCAGGCACCAGCATATGTTGGGGAGCATGCAGCTGGAAAGCAACTTTTCCGAAAAAAAACTGGCGGTCCTGGTGGATACAAAGTTGGAACACGAGCCAGCAATGTGCCCTTGGCTGCTGCAATTAGGTGGACTGTTGCCAGCGGGTCAGGGGAAGCAATCCTTCCCTTCCACTTAGAACTGGTGAGGCCATACCTGGAGTTCTGGCTCCAGTTCTGGGTTCAATTCAAGAGAGACTGGAACATATTGGATAGATTCCAGCAAAAGGCCACTAAGATGGTGAAGGGACTGCAGCATCTCTACTTATGAGAAAAGCCTGAGAAAGCTAGGGCTGCTTAGCTTGGAGAAGAGAAGAATCCAGGGAGATTTTATCAATGTGTACAGAAGACAGTGGTGCCCAGTGACAGGACAAGAGGCAAAGTGCACAAACTGAAATACAGGAGCTCCCATGTGAACATCAGAAAACAGTTCTTTTACTATGAGTCTGCCCAAGCACCTCCACAGGTTGCCCATAGAGTTTGTGGAGTCTTCATTCTTGAAGATAATCAAAAGCTGTCTGGACATAGTCCAGGGTGACTGACTCTAGGTGGCCCTGCTTGTGAGACATAAATATTGTGTTGTAGTATTTCAATTTTGCAGCTGTAGCTTGTTTTGTATAGATAGGAGGAACTAACCCTGATAGACTGTCTTGAGTAACCTTGGTCTGTATAGATAAGAGGGACTAACTATGAGCTAAGCAGGAACAGAGGGGAGCCTCCAGAGATAAGGCAGATCATGTCAGTTCTGTGGTTGCTGGCTCAGCACAACCTTGCATTCTAAGCCAAAGGTAAAGATACACTGTGAGGAAGACTGTGGGCCTTCCTCCAGAAGAACCCAGCCCATAGCCACCAGACAGCAGTGCACAGGCATCAATGGGAGGAGACTTATGATAATGAGTTCCCAGAAATAATTATAATAACCACACCTTTTCCCAGAATTAATTGTAATAACCCCTCCTTTGCCAATGAATATGTATATTGGTATGTATGTAGGTACCACTCTATCTCAGATTGTTTTTCACAGTGTTGGTCAATGTGTTTAGCTGTCGAGTCTCAGTATTACTTCTAAAAGTTAGATGCAAAACTACATGACCTTACCTAATAATTAAGTTTTTAATTTGTGTTAATCATTGTGAATGATTAACAGGCAGCATCTGATATATATTTAGTGCAAATCCCCAGAGATAAAAGATTTGAAACAAATTTGGGGTATCTTGATGCATATAATTGGGAGACATAGCAAGAGATGTAAGAGATCATGTGGAACACTGATTTTATGTAAGACTAGGGAACTTTCAGAGTCCAGTGTACATCTACACATCTGTGTTCTAAATTAAACAAATTAAGAAACTAATAAACAAATAACTTTAAATAATCAAATAATCTGGAAATGAAATAATTTAGATTTGTCACTTAAGGTAAAAGCATGCCAAAATAAAAATATAATGAATAAGTTCTAGATCCTCTAATTTAGCTGATGAAACCCAAGCTTTTAATTATTTTGGCTTCTGCATTTTAAAATCCTATTGTATTTATGGTAGATACTTAATTTATTACTTGTCTTGCTCCAGGCATCATTTCAAGAGAAAATTACTGTATTTTATTTTTATGTCAGGATAGGCTTTTAAATTTTTTGAGTTATTAGTATATATTTGAAATACAGTACTATGGATATTATTTCCTTAATAGAAATAAAAATAAAATTACTGCTAATTACAGCAGTAACATATTTACATTTTTCCTGAGAAGTACTTATTCTGTAAATCGGGTGTGAAATGAACGTATTGTACTCAGTCCTGTAATTGCTTTGAAGCATGCTAATCAAACCTCCTCTTCCTACCTATACCAGTCTCTGATTTCTGCATAAATATTCTCAGTTCCTTTCTCCATATATTTCCACTTACACCATCTTCAACTACCAAAAGTTGTGGTGAGTGAGAGAAAAAGCACTTTGTACTCTAGCACTTTCTCCAATATGTACATTATAGCCAATCTACTCTCACTTTCAAAAGGAGTAGATGGATATAAACCATCTCTGGCATAATTTTGAATAAAAAATGGGAGCTTCAGGCCATGGAGGCAGGAGTTTATCCCTAATGCCTAATTATTAGCTTAATGAGATAGCTCCTGGTTCACCCAAAAGCATCTGATGTTTAATGCTGTTATGAATGACAATATGAAGATAATATTGTATAATCATATACATATACCTTCATATCTAGCATGAATAACAAATTATATATAATACATATTTTTTTTGTGTGTAAATTATATGAACTGAAAGGCACACAGAGTGACACTGAAGATTAAGATTCCTAAACTTATTTTTAACAACTGAGACAGTCAACCTAATATGATAAAATCTGGGTAAATTTAATATAAACAAAACGTATTGACATCGAATACAGATGAAGATAAGAGAATCCATTCTACACCAGAGTAAGTTCCTTAGAGTTTTGGTACTTTATTGTAGAGCAGCAGGGGTGAGGGAAACTGCATGAAAAAATCAGGGCTACTATTGCCTAGGAACAACATGATTACAGGTACAAAAGCCTATAGAATAAATCATGTTAAATGTCAGTAAATATATCAAGTGGCAAGGTTTTATAAACTTTCAATCAAAATCAGCAGGATAACATTTTAAAGATTGTCTTCAGTGTGTGAAGCTCTACTGCAGTCCTCTATTGGACTGAGCAGAACTGGTTTATGGCACTTTTACTTAGGGAATAGATTAAATAGGTACCTGACTGTACCTCAGCATGTTAAGCAATTTGAAGTTACCTCTCCTTCCCTAGATGCTCAAGTACACTTCTTTCCCCTCCTAAATAATAATAATAAAAATATCATATTACTGCCCTTATACCTATAAGTATCATGAGAAAAATAGATTTTATCAAATAATGACATTTGAGAAATTTTCAAATATAGGCTATGCTTACACTAGTATATACAACATGCTCAGAATCATTCCCTGGGACAGGAAAACCCTTATCCCCTCTGCTAAACTCTATTAGCTTCCAGTAGAAGGTGGCCATGTTGGTGTAAGAAAATGAGAAGTGACCAGAAGTACACCCTTAGATTGCACTTCAAACATAGAATCATAGAATCATTCAGGTTGGAAAAGACTGTTGGGATCATTGAGTCCAATTATTAATCCTACTCTACAAAGTTCACCCTTACCATGTCCCCCAACACCACATCTAAACGACCCTTAAACACACTCAGGGATGCTGACTCAACCACATCCCTGGGCAGCTTATTCCATTGTTTGACTAATCTTTCTCTGAAAATTTTTTTCCTGATCTCCAGTCTAAACCTACCCTGTTGCAGCTTGAATCCATTCCCTCTTGTTCTATCTTGTTCTATCTATACATATAAAAGGAAGCATGTGGTATTATCTGGAATATGAACAATGTTGATTTCTTCCCTGATACTGTGAGGAGAAAGTGGGAAAGGATGTCATGGAACAGTCTCTTTGCAAAATAACAGTGACTAGGTGCTCTCACTGAGCATAGTCCCTGATAATGACACATGAAAACATCTCCTATTTTCATATATTTATTAAACATAGTATTGAAAGTAATAATGTTTCTATCTCCATTATTCTTACTTTTTAGACTCTATTCCAGACTTTTCCTGCTCTAATGGCTATGAATTTTCTTTTAATATAAATATATTAATGATCAGCATATCCTCATTTGTTACTTGTAACTGTACCACCAGCATCCCTTAATTAGGAAGCTCTTTTTGCCTTTCCCAGAGTTTAGAATTACTGGATTTTTTTTTCAGACACTCTCTAATATTTTAATATAAGATATCTGGTACCTTTATTATTTCAGTAATCCTTCATTTCACTCGTGGCCTAAGCTTATTTACGAGAACAGCAGAACTATATGACGGAGTCCAAATAAAGCCCTTCCAAGAAACTCCATGGAATTCTAAAACTTCTCCCCATACAAAGAGAAAACGCCACACTGAAGGAAAAAATGAAACATAAACCTAATGAAGTTCAACAAGGGTAAGTGTAGAGTCCTACACCTGGGGAGGAAAAACACCACACACCAGTACAGGTTACGGGTAGACCTGCTGGAAAGCAGCTCCATGGAGAAGGAACTTGGGAGTCCTGGTGGACAATACATTATCCATGAGACAGCAATGTGCTCTTGTGACCAAGAAGGTCAATGGTATCCTGGGGTGCATAAAGAAGAGTATGTCCAGCAGAAGCAGGGAGGTTCTTCTCCCTCTCTACTCTGCACTAGTGAGACCACATCTGGAGTACTGTGTCCAGTTCTGGTCTCCCCAATTAAAGAGGGACAGGGAAATACTAGAGACAGTGCAACGGAGAGCTACAAAGATGATTAAGGGACTGGAACATCTCTCTTATGAGGAAAGGTTGAGAGACCTGGGGCTGTTTAGCATGGAAAAGAGAAGACTGAGAGCAGATCTTATGAGTGTTTACAAATATCTGAAAGGTGGGTATCAAGTAGAAGGGGCCAGTCTCTTTTCAGTGCTGCCCCGTGATAAGATGAGAAGTAATGGCCACAAGGTAGAACACAGGAAGTTCCGCTTCAGCATGAGAAGAAACGTCTTTAATGTGAGGGTGGTGGAGCAGTTAAAATCTCAATAAAATATATGGGTGACACAATGAAAGGCCATCATTTAAGGTTGAAGGTCTCAGTATTTTTCCCAGACACCCCCTGATTAAATAATTTCTAGTCTCAAACTACAGCCATTAAACAAATATATCTGCCTGCTTAGACAGTTATTCTGTACTCCAAAGTCCTCTGCTTTTGAACAAATTTATTTTTTCCCCTCAAAATTAGTATATTTCAGTAGGCAATTTTCATTATATTAAATGTGGTATCACTTTCCAGAGATGCAAATAACTTTCAGAGATCAGATTAATCTCCTGTATTTGACTGATGCTCTGCATCACTGAAAAGGAAATGTTCTCTTACTTGCTTTTGCAGACTCAGTGTTTGTTCCAAAGAAAATGTCTCCTTTCTTGAACCTACTGTCAAAATTTAATGTAAGTTTAATGTTATCCTGTATTTTCCTAAATGTACTTAGTTCAAACATCTAGTGTAGGCAGCTCATCACTGGGTCTTGACTAAGGTCAACATTACAACAACATTTAACCACTTTACATCTCTACATATATTGTAGCACATCAAATACATTTTCTAATAACTTGTTTTCAGCTGTGTGATCACAGATATCAAGCCTTTTATTTTCTCAGACTTGTCCAACATTTTCTGTGTAACACTCTTGATGGCTGGTACCTAACTGATATACTATGTATCATCTACATTTCATAGTCAGAAACCCAATGGCTGAATTAGACTGATTTTGAGAAGCATCATGAGTAAATTCAATCCAACACAAAAATTTCTCTTTAAGGTTCCTTAGGGTCTCCCTTTGAACCAAGTTGAAACTGTCAGAGTTTTGAAAAAAAAAAAGTAATTCTTTTTATGTTACAGAAAAACTGTATGTAAAACACACAAACATATTTCCCTTCTGTAATGCAAAGGTCTCAACTGGAATACCATGTTTAACTTTGAGCACTGTGCTTCAGAAAAGGTAGGCCTTAATTAGAGAAAGTTCAGAAGAGAGCAGTACCAATGATAAGCAATCTAGAAAAAAACATCCCTAGAAGAAAAGACTGAATTAATTGAGTTTCCTTTACTTAGAATGGAGGAAAATTGAAGAGATCAAAAATAACAATGTTCATATATGCTAAAGGTTCACATAAAAATCAAGGTTCTACAGGTCTATAAGGAATAGAATGAAAAGGAACAAGCTAAAATTTAGGAAAAACTAAATGAGCTCTAAGGCAGGGTAAACACTGAAATATGAATGACTAGATTCTGTTAAAAACAAGCAAGACAATCATCTACCATTTTCAGTTCCTATGTTTAGGAGCACCAAGCTGGGGTAGAAAAGCTTGTGAGATGTCCCTATGAATTATTCACAGAATCACAGAATTGTCACTGTTGGAAAAGACCTCTAAGGTCATTGTGTCCAACTGTCAAACCAAAAAACCCAAACAGAACCAAAAGAAACAAAAAACCCCAATCAAACAAACAAACAAAACAACAACAAAACTCACCATCCCACCAGACCATGTCCTGAAGTGCTTCATCTACATGATTTTTGAACACCAGGTATGGTGACTCCACCACCTCCCTGGGCAGCCTGTTCCAGCACCTGACTATTCTTTCAGTAAAGAAATTCTACCTACTATCTAATGTAGACCTCCCTCCGGTGCAACTTCAGGCCATTTTCTCTAGTCCTGTCATTATTTACGTGAGAGAAGAGACCACACCCACCTCACTACAACCTCCTTTCAGGTAGTTGTCGAGAGTGATTTGGTCTCTCCTCAGTCTCCTCTTTGTTCCAAACTAAACAATCCCAATTCCCTCAGCCTCTCCTCATGGAACTTACTCTCCAGACCCTTCACCAGCTTGGTTGCCCTTCTCTGAAATCACTCCAGCAACTTGATGTCTTTCTTGTAGTGAAGGGCCCAGAACTGAACACAGTACTCGAGGTGTGTCCTCACCAGTGCTGAGTAATATTCCCTATTTGTTTATTATTCTGGAGGCAATCATGCCCTCTGCTTTACTAAAATTTAATGCAAAGGCTTATAAATTAACTAATGTATATGTATTCAAAGTACTTAGCAGAAGATGACGAAGTCGCTAAGAAAAATTAGACTAATTAATAAATTACACAATAAAATTAAACATTTAAATGGGTTGAATATTAACTAAAAACACCTAATAAATTTTAGAAAATGTGGGTAGTTGCTGTGTGAGAAGAGAAAGCAAATAGTGGTTTATAACCTGGGCCTGATTTATTTATCGCCCTTCAGGTATAGCTTCCCAGAGAACAAGAATGATCTGTTCCAATGGACAAAACATCAGGCAGACATGACAGAAGACAAGCATGGATGAACTTGGAGCTCCTGACTGAGCTCAGACATGAAGAGAAAATGTACAGATGTTGGAAACAGGATATGGAAAGGGATATAAAGACATTGCTCATGCTCATAGAAATGAAGAGAGGTGGGCCAAAGCTCAGCTGGAGCTGATGCTAGCAAAGGAGGTGAAGGGCAATGTGAAAGGTTTCTCTAAGTACATTGTCAAGAGAGTGAAGGTTAAGGGATCAGTGGGGCAAGGGACTTGGTGACAAAAATAGTGAAAAAAGCCTTTTTCAAAAGGCCTTATTCTTTGATTCTATGATTCAAAAGTTCTGAACATATTCAGTAAAGGAGTATTTGATGTAGTAAACAAAGTTAAAACAGAGTATTTTAAAGGAAATTGTGCTCATACCATCAGAATAAAGAGTGAGAAAACTAATACTTGAATTTAAACAAAACCACCCAAACAAACAAACCAAACAAACAACAAAACCAAACCAAACCAAACCCCTACCAAACCAAAAACCCCAAACAAATGAAAAAACCAAAACAAACTAACCAACCAAAAAAACTCAACAAAACTAAACACAAACAAACAAACCACAACAAAAATAAAACCACAAAACCAAGGCAATAGATATCCACATTGGAAGAGTGTAGTAAAATTATCCATAGTGTAAAACAATTTTATATACAGTCATACAAAGATACAGATTTCATGCTGGAAGTCTTTTAATGCAATCTCCTCCTCAGACATAGCCTTGCCTCCACATTGAAGCAAGTTGCTGAGAGCTTTTTACAGTCAAGTTCTGGAAATAGCGAGGATGAACATCCCACAGTCTCTCTAAAATGCCTGTTCTAGGGTTTACTAATTTCCAAGATTAAGATTGTTTTTCCTCATATCTACTCTGAATTTTCTTTGCTGCAAATTGTCACCATTGCCCATATGTTGTGTGCCTCTGAGCACAGTCTGGCTGCATCTTCTTTATGTCCCTTTAGGTAGTGGAAGATTATAGCTAGGTACTTCTTTAGTGCTTGCTGCTATAATCTAAACAAGAATCTCATCTCCTGCAACCTATTCTTACACATTGCATCATCCATTCCCCTAACCAGCTTAGTGACGTTCTGTTGGACTTGTTCCAATTTTTTTGTTCTAGCTCTCAAAATAGAGAGACCAAAAAGGAGCAAGGTATTCCAGATGCACCTTCACAGATACTGAATAGAGGAGGAAAATATCCTTCCTTCATCTGTTGCCTACACTTTGGCTAATACAGGCCAAAAACTGGTGAATCTCCACCACAACAGTGTACTGTTGCCTCATACTCAACTTGTTCTCAACCAGATCCCTTAGGCCCCTTTTTACCTGCAGATACACTCTGTAGCTAGTTGTCCCCATCATATAAGATATAGCATATAGGAGTAACTTTTTTTGCTGAGCTTGGAGGCATATGATATATTCTTTCCTGACTGATCTCAAAATGCGTGTATCTCACCCAGTATCTTAGAAGCCAAGAAGACAGGAAAGAACCTTGGGCAAAAATGCGATCAAATGTAATTAAATAAGTAACACATCCTGAATGTTTATTAAATGTCTAAAATTTGTTTACTCTCAAAACAAGAAATCAGAATTTGATTTCAAGTTAATAGCACTCACATGGTTCAAACAGATATTCTTTTTTCTACAGGATTGTTAATACTCAAGAGCATGTGCAAGCTGGGTAAGTTGCACCAGCATTTTTCTCAATTAGAAAATTAAATCATATTAAAATCACTGGCAAACTGCCTTTATAATATTTTTGCTATCTTGGCTTTTTCCCTTTCTCTCTGTAAATGTTTTCGGTGTGAAGCTATGTTGTTATGTGCCAACACAGTAGTTCCCTCAGTCCTCAAAAAGCAGACATATGTTGGCACCTACCCATCTCTAATTTTGTCAGAGTACTTCACTTTCTCTCACAGTGTTCTTCTTGGCACAGCTCTTTGCCAACAACTGACAAAAAAAAAAAAAAAAAAAAAAAAAAAAAAAAAAAACTAAGGAAAAAATTACTTTTAAAGG
>JAAGNO010022508.1:0-15689 GCA_033439905.1 Ceryle rudis
GCCGCGCTGAGCCTTCGCGGCTTGTCCGTTTCACCCTTCAGACGGCTGCAGCGCTGAGGACAAGTACAAGATGTGGATGAGGCACCGCTACAAGGACTGCGTGGATTGCTTGGCGGAGCTGATGGGACACGATGCCTTCCAGGTCAAGGTAGGTCCTGAGCCTGCCACTGAGACACGGATTCACGTGGGAGGGGTGGTGGTGGTGTGTGTCCCTTGCAGTGATGGAGTCACCGCTGTAATATTTCGGTGTGGGAGGACAGGCCGGGCTCTAGGCACGGCTGGTGCTCAGGCTGCCCTTGTCTTGGGGTAGTGGGCACGCAGCTTTCTCTGGGAAGGACATCTTCCTTCATTCTTCCTCCTTCAGAAGTTGCCTCTTTTGGGTCTGACCCCTGGTATCCTTGTCGCAGTGGGGCATTTTGAATTGTTTTGTTGGCTTTTTGTTTAAAGGAATCATCTCTCTGCACTCTCATGAAGTTTGTTGAGTTGGAGGCACAATATCCATTGGTCAAAGTAGAGTGGAAGGGAAGTTTAACTTTTCCTCGTGAACTTCTTAAGGTAAGCTGCAGAACAGAAGAGCTCCTCCTGTCTGGTACCTGATGGCACACACGACCTCATGGGCTCATCTTCTCCATCACTAAAATTTCAAGTTTACAGTGTGGAGGGAGGGTGGTGTCTAGAGAGAGGACTAGGATTTTGAGCTTCTGTCTCTGGTGAGGTGGCACCTGCAGCTGCCTCGGACAGGCTCGAGCTGCTTTCTGGAGTGCTTGTAAAGTACCAGTTCTGGGGTGGTTTTTTTGGAGTCTCTGGTCTCTCTTGCCAGGACTGGGAGATGAGAAGGAAGCTGCTGCCCTTGGTGCAGCCACTGTGCCATTCTAACTGACACTGTCTTTGATAGAAGGGGCCCATTCCAGAGTTCAGGAGGGCTTGTCAAAATGGCTTGTGAACGTTGCTCTGGGACAAGCAGTACACAGCCATGGTAGCTGCCTCTCAGAAAGCTGACGAGGTGCCCTCAGCCATCACAGCTTACTATCTGCTGCAGTACTGTAAGAGACTGACCCGTTGCTTTCCTTTGCAAACCTTTTGTTAGGTAGTTGTGGATGGCTTGCTTCCCTTAAATGAGGACGCTTCACTCCTGATCTCTCGCTTTCAAGAATATATGGAGTATGATGACATTCGGTACTTTGTCATAAAGGCTGTCACTGAGAGTATTGGACAAGTCATGCAGAAGACAAAAGAGGTAACAAATTGTTACTGTTGAGGTGGGTCTGGATAAACAGGTCTGAAACGTGTGTCTTCTGCACAAAGCAGGGAGGGACTAATGGTCTAATGGAGAGACCCCCCCCTCCTCTGGGAGGGGGGTTGGGCTAGAAGATCTTTTGAGGTCCCTTCCAACCCTTAACATTCTGTGATTCTGTGAGACCTGGGGAATAAGAGAAGTGAGGGTACTCACTTGAAGGTATTAAATTTTTTTTTTCTTCTATTTTTTTCTTGCTCACAGTGTTGCCAGTTACACAGACTGTTTTCAGTCTGAAATTGGAGGTAGTTCAAGACATGAATGCTGCTGTTCTTGCAAAACCTGTTCTGGGCTCTAGCTTCTCTTTTGCCCGTATCTCTGCAGCTCAGGTGGCACACACACAACTTTAATTCTATCCTCTCTCTGGTGCCAGCAAAGGGTCTGTTCTCTTTATTTGGATTCACTGGTTTTATTAAACCAGAATTAGTTCAGAGACAGGTTTTGTGTTAGGCAAACAAGGATTACTCCAGGACAAGGCAGCAATTTGGAATATACTAGTATGTATTCAGCCACCAGCATTTTTCCTTTCCTTTTTCTTTCCTGAATACATTCAGTGCTTGGGAAATAGGGCAATACTGAAGTCCAGCATCATACCGTCCATTCTGGAACTTGCTTCATGTTTGATTATATCCTTCTTTTCTCAGAGGCCGCTGCCATTTTACCAGCAGAATGTATTTTCCCTCATTTCACCCATTAACATGCCGAGCAAAGAGGGTGATCTGGTCAAATTCATGGTGAAGCAAGGTTAGTAAGCTCCACATGATGAACCGTGCGTGAAAAGGAAAATCAGGTTTAAGATTTTTTTGTGTAAAGACTCTGTTATGGTTTGCTAATGAAACGTGTGCTTCTGTGATCCAGTGAAGCCAAACAGTATTACAAAATCCACGTTCCTCAGTCTACAGTGAGGTCTGTCATGGCCTTGTGTCAAGACAAGGACTTCAGCCCAGATTTTAAGGGTATCAAAGGACTAAGTAAAAAAAGGGCCATTTGAATTATTTTAATATCCATTTGAATTATTTTAATATCCATTTAAAGTTGAGCATCTGTCTTCTCTTTCTTCTTAGATAACTGGGAGGAATTGAAGGTGTCAAAGCTGCAGGTAACTGTTCATTTGGTGCTTCAGAGATGAAATTTTATCTGCTTTATCTACACCATGTATTTAACTCCCTGCTTTCAATTCTGTTTCAAGGCACACAAGCAGGCATTTCAAAAAATGTGGCTCTGTTTTCTGAAGCACAAGGTGAGTGTTACTTCTGCCACGGATCTGCATGGCTTTCCACTTGCTGATTGTTAGAGGCTGTGGCTGTCCTTGCATGGGGCTCCTGGTGGGACACCCCCCACCCCGTCCCCTGTGCTCTCAGTGTCAGGTGAGAACAACCCAGTCACCATTTCTTCTGGACTGTTTTCATGTCAATAAACATGACCTCATGTAAGATCTGCTGCTTCTCCTTACTCTCAGCTTTTTCTTCCTGCCTTAAAGAAGTCTGCCTCTCGGGAATGATCTGCAGTGTAATGATCTCTATTCCCAAGTTGAAGGTTCCCATGACTTTCTGCTGGTGACTTTCCCCTCTGAACTGTGATGATGCTTCTAGTGGAGAACACCTGCTTCTTTGAATCAACTTAATTGTCAGGGGCCACCTCTAGACTCTCCCACTTGGGAACTGTTGTTTCCAGCCATTCTGTATTTTCCTGTTGCATTCCCTTTTGCTTGTGCATAACCTTTTTGAGCCATTGGGTTGCTGTTGCTCTCCGAGTTCTCCCTGCAATGTTTGCTGTATTTTGTCCTTCACAGCTACCCACTGGCCTTTACAAAAAAGTTCTTGTCATTATGCATGACTCCATCCTGCCTTACATGAATGAGCCCACTCTCATGATAGACTTCTTGACAGTGGCCTATGGCATAGGTAAGTGACAACAGGCTTTTTGTCCTTTGGGAGACCGCAGCATGCTACCTAGGGACTTGGAAGGGCTGCTGGATGCCAACACTGTTGCCTGGGTGATGAAACAGATGCACTTTTCGCTGTGATGAAGCCAAGGAGCTAGAGTGAACTCCATTGTTCCTGAAAGTGAGATGTTTTCACTTGTGTTTCCTAGCGTTGTTGCTCATTGTATGTAAGGGAGGTGATACTTAAAGCCTGGGGCAGAGTAGCGTGCTGGAGTGACGTAAATACGGAGTTCAACCAGCAGTGCTGATACCTGGCCTGTGTCCGGACAGAGGATGTGCAGATTCCTACAGAAATGTCCTTTCTGAGGAGGCCTTTACCTCCCCAGTGTGGCTTTCTTGGGGGACTAGAGCAGCATGCTTTTGTTTCTCAGCCCTTCAGAGTCTGTTCTTCTAAACCCCAGCTTAATCTTTGTACGTAATTTATGAGCCTCTGGATGGCTTCAGATGGAATTGTGTTACTTTACAGTTACTGTGCTGCCTTTCATTTGAGGTACTCAGTTTTGTGTTCTTTGTGGGAAGGTTTTATAATAGAAACAAGTTGAAGATGATCTTTATTTTCTTACTGTCTTGATACCTCCCGACTTTTCTTGCAGGCGGTGCAATCAGTCTACTAGCCTTAAATGGATTATTCATTCTGATTCATCAGCACAATCTGTAAGTGGAAAGAGTGTCTTGTTTAAAGGAACGTGGGGTTTTGCATTTATACCTTTATAGAAAGGAGCTGGAATGGATTCTACACGTCTGCAGGCTCATTTCCCCATGAGAAAGCTAAACTCTGCACAAGAGGCTCAGCTGCTTGGATGCTGAGCAATTCTGATAGTCTGACCTTTTTTTCAGCTGAGCCTAAATATCCTCTTCTCCAGACCATGGTTGCTCAGCACTCAAAAGTCGATTTCCATTGATCTGATTACACAGTGAAGCCCTAGTCTTTGGTGTGCCTTTCCCTGGATCCTGTACCATTTTCAGGCAGTGGATGTGGCTTCACATCCTGAACGTGTCTGAGCGCTGCCAGAGCCATAAGTTCACCTTACAGCTTGTTTTCAAGTGGTGGCTGTGGAGAGAAACCTTAGAAAGCTAAACAGAGCACAGCAGTGGTCTGGGGTGGTCTGTCATGGCAGCACAGAAACACTTAGGCACAGTGTAGTCCTGTTGTATGCTAATGGGTGTTGTCTTTTTCCTTTTTTAACAGGGAATATCCTGATTTTTACAAAAAGCTGTACAGTCTTTTAGACCCTTCTATATATCATGTGAAGTACCGAGCCCGCTTTTTCCACTTGACTGATCTGTTTTTGTCTTCATCGTAAGTACCATCTTTATTATGGACATACATGTATTTTTGCTTTTCTGTTGGCCAGAGACTGTTCCTGAGCAGTCCCCCACACGTTTGGTTGTAATGTATTCAGTGTGCCTGCTTAATTAGATTCATTTACACTGAGAAAATGGAATCCAAGAGTGTTAGTATAGTGTTGTGTAATTTTTCATGTGCTATTTTTGAAGATCTGCCACACAGCCATCTCGTTACAGAGAGTAAGAATGCAGTTAGTTAGCCGAGCCTGATCTGCAAGTGACTATGGGTGTATTTTGATCTGTATTCCACTTTGACTGAAAGTGATGATTTTTTGGTCTGTCTATATGAATATGGAAAAGTAACATTTGCAGGCTTTTTATAGATCATAAAGCTGTTGACAAACTGATGACCTTTTGCAGACGTATAGCACTGAAATATAATGTGTTTGACAGTCGGTCTTGACGCTGTCAATTCAGTGTACACAGGGAAGAAAGTAGATAAGCAGCTGGTTGTATAGTTGCCATCATATGTTATAAAATAAGACAAGAGTAACACTTTACAGTTCAGCACTAGGCACTTAATATCAAACCCCCTGTATCCTTAGTGTACTTTGGAGAGAGTAACAAGATCTGACAGATGGTGTCCGGAGCGGTGGCTTTGCTGAGCCTCGCAGGTGTAGTGAGCCCTGGGCTGAAGGCTGAGTGCCTGAAAATTGTCATCTTTCATCCTGGCTCTTCTGACCTGAATCAAGTGCCTGGATGAGCTGATTGCTATTAGAAATTTGCATTTTTTACCACATAAAAACAAACAAACAGACTGTCCTGCACATTTACATTACAGCGGCTTTACGTTCCCATTAGCAGCTGCAGCACTTGCTCTAGTCCTGCAAGTATTATGTGGATGTAACACTGTGGCCTGTGTATTAATTAAAAGCACAAAACAACATTAGAAGAATATAATTAAGGTTGCTTGGCCAAGCACTCAGAAGTTTATAAAAGGACTGAATAGAGACTGCTGTGTGGATAACCGTGTACAAGAGCTGAGCTTGGCAAGTGCCTGGAGTGGTGCCATATATCTGGATTGAATCATAGAGTGATTTGAGTTTATTCATGCATGGAATGGAAATGTCCCCAGATTTGTTCCAGAGAGTGCACAAGACCCTGTAATACTGCTTGAAACCAGCATTCTTACAGCTTCTCTTTACTCCATAGCCCAAAAATTCCAAAGAGCCCCACTGACCTTTAACCCCACATGCTGTTTGGACTGGGGAGGCTGCTGGCTCACTTGCTAGGACTTCAAAATGCTGGTTTCTTCTGTCTCCTTTCAACAGTCATTTGCCGGCGTACCTGGTGGCAGCGTTTATCAAGCGCCTCTCCCGGCTGGCCCTGACTGCTCCTCCCGAGGCTCTGCTCATGGTCATTCCCTTCATCTGTAACCTCTTCCGGAGGCACCCCGCGTGCAGGGTGCTAGTACACAGACCTAACGGCCCAGAAGGTAAGAGAGGAGGTGGGCACAGGAGTTTTGTGTTAACACCTTTAGACAACATAAAGAGCAGGGTTCCTGTAAAGGAGGAGGGCTGATCCCAGTCCCAGTTCTGAAGTTTAGAAGGATCCTTCTGTCCCATGAGTCTGTGAAAGGCCAGCAGGCTGCTCCTGCATGTTCTCTGACTGGGAAGACTTGCCTGCATTGCTCCTCTCTGACCTTGGGCCTCACAGTTGGCTCACCTGCCTCTGTGATTCCCTGGGTAAGGTTTCTTCGAGGCTGATGCACTGATCCAGGCTACTTCCAAGTGTTGAAGGACTTCAGGAGCTGTACCAGACACAGAGCTTGTCTTGTTCACCTCAGGACTATAAAGAAAAGAGAAAGGAGACCAAATTCACAAACTAGAGACCTCCTCAATTTCTGCCTGCAGTGGTTTTGTGTAGGTGGCCCCACTAGGGCCTAAGCAGTCTGTTGAGTTTTTACTTCATCTGATGCTTAACTGACCAGTGTTGAACATCAGTCGTGACCGTTCAGAGTTGTCCTTTGCACCAGACTATTCCAGTTCTTTGTACCCTACTTCACATGCTCTATAAAAGTAATACAGTTCTGTACTGCTGCCAGCAGTGACTCTTGGGTACTGAGATGGGTCAGCTTGTTCCTGAACCCTGAATATCTTGGGAAGGAGCAGTTCTGGCTGCAGCACTGCTCTGGGGCTCTGTGTTCCCTTTGGGGTTATGTACCTCTCACAGCAGGTATTAGCTCTGTATCTCTATTTCCTTAGATATGTCAGAAGATCCATATATTATGGAGGAGGAGGAGCCATCTGAAAGCAGGGCTTTGCAGAGCTGTCTCTGGGAGATTCAGGTATGTCAGCTAAAGAGGAACATCTGTGTCTGGTATGGGCTTCTCCCACCCTTCCTGCTTCCTTGACACATGTTGGCAGGGAGCAGTCCCACTTACGAGAACCTGATGACATATGTCTTGCAAATGAGATGTTTCTGGCTGATCTTTTACTCTACATCCTTTTCTATCCTAGCATAAGAGGCAAAGGATTCTGCACACTAGAGAAATGGTACATACTAATTAGTAGGTGACTTGTGAGCTCACATTTTACCGTGAAGCTCAAAAGTGTGCAGTTAACAGCTGAAACAGCCTAAATAGCTGCAAATGTATGAGGCTTTTTATTTGCTTTGGAGGGGAGAGAGGAGCTTGCTGAGCACTGATGAAAATTAATTGGGTACAGCCAGGTCATCCTGTAGAAATGGGTTTAAAAATGCTACAGAAGATTGTAATGTTCACCTTTCACCTGGGTCGTTTGTAGGATGGTGTGTGAAGGTTGAAATTGGTTAAATTACTCCTGATGGTTCTAAAACCTTAATGCCAGGATTCATTTTCCATTTAAATTCTACAATGGTTTTGTGTAAGGGGCTGAAGCAGCAAGAAGAATTTTGTGCAGGAACGGGAAGCCCAGAGCAGGAGCTCGGATGTGGCATCAGGGCTGTTGGAGGTAGCAGAATGGGGTCATGCACTGTAGGCATGGCCTGTGGAGGAGTCCATCTGTCTTGAGCTGAATGTGAACCAGCTGAGAGGGGCCTTTGACGTGTTTGAGGGATGGATGGAATCAGGATTTCTTGAAGCTCTGTAGTAGCACTGTACAGCAAACTTGTCTCTGCCAGAATTTGATGTTCACCGAAGATCTGACCAACAAAGGGGCAGATACCTGTGTGGGACTCCAGATGGATGTGTGTTACCCTGTACTTATTAGACCTTCTCCTATTTGTCTTGCTTTTACAGTCTCTACAGAACCATTATCACCCAGATGTGGCCAAGGCAGCTGCTGTCCTGAACCACTCGCTGTCAGAAATGGAGGATGACTTATCAGGGCTCCTGGAGCTCTCAGGTTATGAGGTAGCGTTGCTCTGCCTTTGTTCATGGAGGAACTATGGGAGAGGAGACTGGTTTCTGAACACAGTAGCCATGTCCTTGCTGGGGAGGGAGCTACACAGACTTTTTGGTTTCCCAGAGCCAGGGAAAACCAGGAAAATCTCTCTTAAATAATGGAGCATCAGGCAGCAGTGGTGACAGGGCTGGCTTTATCTAAGAGGTTTATCCACTAGATCGAGTGAGTGGTGGTATCTGCCAGGGTGAAGAGCTTGTACTGCATTTTGCCAATATCTTCTATTTTTTTCTTTCTAGCTTTTTGATAAAGAAGTAAAGAAAAAGGCTATTGATGTGCCCCTGGAGTTTGAGCAAGTACGAGGTCTGTTTGGGAAGAAAAATGATATTTTTGCAGAGCACTTCACTTTAGATTGATATGATCTTTTATAAACACATCTGCACAGCTGACTGATCTTAGGGACATGCACAAAGCTCTTACATTGCGCTCGGCAGTTCTGCCTTTGAAGTACCTTCATGTGATAAGAGCTGGACTGCTTGAGAAAAGTGCAGCCTTCTTCAGCGACCTTTGCCACTACTTGTGGATGGACTTCCCTCTGTTTTCGACACTTCCATACTGCCACCTGATACTTGGGCAGGTATTTTCCTCAGAGCAAGGTTTTCTGGACTTGTTCTTTGCTGGGATTCCAGCCCTTTTCTCCAAAGCTGCTGGTGCTGGCTGTGACCAGTGACTGCATCAACAGACCATCCTGCTGCCATGGATGGGACTGGGGAATCGCAGTCTCTGGCTACTGCTCTTCTTTCTCAGATGTGTTACTTTTATACTAGAGCTGACACCCTGTTTGTAGCAAGTGACTTCAATACATAGCTGTAAACACCTGACGATGGTCTGTTTTTTATATACACTTTTAAAGTCATGTCTTCAGCGGGATATTTAGCTTCCTATGTACTTACTTATCTCTCCCATGTTCGAGGCATTGCAAGCTCTGATTTGTCAAAACCAACTCAGATTGATGCTGGGTAATTCCATCTGTGAAGTGTGGCCAGTGTTCCTTCCAGTACAGCCATCTCATGCTGTAAGGTTGCTTAATTTAAAATGCTCATTAGCTTTGGAAATGAGCATAATCCTGGTGACTGCTGTGAGTGGGGAGGCCAGCTGAGGTGTCTAATCCTTCCTTTGTGCTTCAGAACGGTAAGCAGCTTGGTGTGGTTTTACGTGCAGCCTGCAGGTGTGGTAGGAGCTCTGGCCAGTGTGTATCCAGGTGCTAATGAGGTTTTAACTAATCCACCAATAATAGGAGATCTTGTTAATTTGGATTTTGCATATAGTTCCAGAAGTCATGCAGAAATTCCTTCAGATAGTTTTTTTTTTGGGGGGAGTTTGTTGGGTTTTTTCCCCCACGATGTTTTAAATTTGAAATAAACTTGTTATTAAGAATGCAGATAAACTCAGGATGTTTTTTCTTAATGATTTTCATCAACTTAATGTTATTTCATTAGAATTTAACTCTGCTTGTATATTTTGAAATAATATTTTGTGGAGGAGAAAACACAGTCAAAGTGGAGGCCAAGAAATCTGATTTCTAGCAGACAAGTCTGTTGAAGTCAAGGAAAACTACAGTGGCTTGGAGACACTGTTAGGTTTTCTTTGGTTTCCTTCCTGCTTTCCAAACAGTGGACATGTCCTCGGAGTATAGAGCTCTACCTCTCTTTTTTTCTTTTCCCTGATGCTTTTGAATTCAGGTGGGGTGTTTTTCAGGATTCTTTTTTTTTAAAAAAAAGAAGTCTTACATTTGTTTTTTCTGGTGAAAAAGCAATCCTGTCTCCTCCCTGGCTTTTCTTTTTTCTTTGACTTCTGCTATCTGTGGTAGGAAGGCAGAATGGCTGAGATGATAACTTACAACTTGAGGTTCAGGTTCACCCAAGCCTTGTATTTCAGCTCTACAATGTACCTCCCTATGTCATACCTACATTGTATGTATGTGTTTGGTAAACATTTTGAAGTGCTCTCATGCTATGTAATGAGGTCACGTAGCTACCTTTGAAGGAGGTATGTGTGCCACCTTTCAGGTGAAATAAATGAATATACTGAATATTGATATGAATATATCTGTTGAATACATTTCTCTGCATCTTTTGGGTTTATTGAGGTCGTCCCAGTTGTATCTGTCTGAAATTACTGATGGGCAGCATCATTCGTGTCTTTCGTGACACTGACACTCAGGAGTGTTAGGATTTGGTTTTAATGCACAAGTATTAAACCATTGGGGCATGGGGTGAGTCTTGGTCTTATGGTGTTGAAAATGAGGGAGTTTGGTTGGGTTTGTATATATGGGCGGGGGGTAAGCAGAGTCGTTCTGTCAGCAGAAAGGGAAGGGCTGAGTAAGCTACGTGCCTCTGTCTGTCAGCCTGGCACCAAACAAGGGTACCCTAGGGGTACCCTACCTAGGGAGGTGGTGGGGAGTAGTGGAGAGTAGCAGCTTCTGCCTTCTGCTGTGACCTGCTCCTGCCTTGTGGCCAGAGACCAGTGCCCTGAGACAGAATAAACCACATGACTAAAGTATTACCAATATGCTGGGAAAGGGATGCTACTGGAAATTTGGGGTTTTGCTTTTTCCCAGGAGGAAGACTGCAAAGGCACCAGCATCTGTTTCAGCAGCTGTGAATCCCAAGTACTGTACAGCCATTAATGGTGACTTGTCTGGAGGAAGATGCAATTCATTTTTCTAAGAGCATTCCCAGTGCCTCGCGCGCTGCCCGGAGCAGCTCCCGCTGATGTCGAGGTGGAGGGCTGGGGCTGACACGGTGTTTTCAGATCTCGGTGCGTTTCAGCACTGAGCTGGAAATGGTGGTAGCACTTCAAGTCTGTGCAGCTGAGCTGGTGTGGCTGAGCAATTTTTGTGGTGCTGCCTGGCAGGGCTTGCTGCAGACCAGGCAAACCGCAGGCAGCTCTGAGGAGCTTGCAGCTTAAAGCCTGGGTGCATTTTTAGACAAGCCTTGAAGGTCTCCCACAGTCTTCATCCCCCATCTCTGATGCTGTGCTTGCCTAAGCAGGGTTCTTAAACCAGCTCTTAGGTGGAGATGACTTTAAGACCCTGCCTGTCCTTGGAAAAACATTCCACCTGGTCTTTCATCAAGCTTTTATCTTTAAACTTTCACCCCCTTCCCCTCAATAGGAGGCATCAGGAAAAAAAAATCAGCAGTTATAAATATTAAAAGTTTCATCTGCACAGAGTGAACAACCCTTATCAGGCTGCACACCCGCTGCTGCTACTGCTCTACAGGTCTCCACAGACTGCAGATTAAAGATGCTTTAATCATAGTGTGTATTAACTGGAAGGCCAGATTGAAGTACCAGGCAGAGAGCACATAAGTCACTCCTGTTATTATTTGATTTTTATCAGATGTGGGGAGGGGGGAGAGGGCTGTTCTGGGGTTTGTTTTTGTTGTTGGGTTATTTCAGTGAGCATAAAAGATAGTTCTATGAGAACATTAACATAGTCCCCCAGCCTCCCCACCCGTCACTGCCTCATTCCCCCACCAGAAGATAATGATAAGGTCTTGGTGCTGTAGTGGGACTGCCCTTGGTTTCTTTTCCTGAGCTTTCATTCATTTAAAGGCCATTCAAAGTCATCCCAGCCTGAAGGTAAAAGATAGAGCACGATGAGATTTATCTTGCGAGTCAGAGGTCTGGATGACCATGGTGTTTGTGTTAATCAGCTTAAATTCTTACATTTAAGGTATTCGTTGGGGGATAGAGGGAAGCGTACATTTACATCTGTAAACAGGTGGAGAAGTGCAAATGCCAGCTGAGGCCTGGGGCAGGCTTGCCCCAAGTGAAGGCATCTCTGCTCTGCGGCAGTCAGTGCCTGCCCTCTTCCAGCACAGTGGGACATCAGTACACTTGGCTGCAGGCTAGCAGTGATCCTCCAAGAAATTAGGCTTGTGTGTGTAAAAGAACTCACTTTGCGCACCATACATTCTGACATCTCAAGGGGATATTAGGAGCTGCAAAACACACGTCCCCTGCCTGGGAGTCCAGCTCTGCTCCTCGGGATTGTGTGTAAGCTCATCTCAGCATACGGGAGCTGGACCCTGAGTGAGTTGATAAATCCTGTCTTGGTTCCAAAGGGGCCAGATCCACAGCAACCAAGTGCTTAATATAACCGTAAAAAGATGCTTAGCCCTGCTGACCAGCTGCTGTTAGCAGTGAGGTGGTTTCCCAGCCCTGGGACAGTGAAAGCTGCAGTGCAGCCATAACCCCTGTGTTTTCCACTACTGAGTTCTGAAAAACAAACGAGCTCTCAGGCAATTTACAGCCCTGCTTGGGCAAAGAAGGCTACAGCATCTCAGTTCGACTGACGCCAGCCTTCTTCAGCACTATCATAATCAATATTCATTAACTGAGGTCTATTGGACTTGAGATTTACTGCAATTAATAAGCCAAGAGTCTATCTTAGTGTAGTTTATGAGGGAATGTTTTGGTCTGTTAATAAAAATAATTGCTTTTCTGCAGTTTCTTAGCCCTGTCCCTGGGCCATGCTTGCATCTCTAAAGAGAGAGGACAGGAGCATGTGGGTAGAGCCCAAGGAGATAAAAACAGAGTGAAAGTTCTCTTCAGAGCTGGTGGAAGGCACCTGTGGCTGGGTTAATGTATGGCCAGCTCCAGAGAGCCCTGTCTCGGTCTCCTGTAATGTTCTAAGCCCCTGTCCTGCAGGCACATGAGAGGAGCAAAACTTGTGCAGTTTGGGAATGTTGCCCACTCAGCAGCAGCCTGAGCTCTCTGGCCACTTTGCGTGGGTACCTGGAGCATTACTAGTCAGGCATTAGCACCCCACGGGAACCCAGAGAACTGCCCCTGTGTTTTATAGCCAGACCTTATCTACCATCAATGACCACTAGTTCCTCATACCAACCATCCTCTAACCCGCACTAGCCAGGACAACCAGGCTGCTCTGGTTGAAGATGCATGCACAGGGATTGTGAGCATCAACTCCATCCTGACAGAGTAAAAACCTGCACCCTCCGTGGCCTGCTGGTATCTCCATTTTGTTGATAAACGAACAGAGCAAGCCTTATCAAAACGAGCAGGCTGCAGTCCTGCTAACGTGGCTCTGCTTGTGCTGAAGATAATTGATGCTTTAATAAAGCTACGCAGACCGTGGCTGGAGTGCTTGTGTGAGGAGAAGCATCAATCACAGATGGATGGATTTAACTTTTATCAAATATTTGGGTGGGTGGCAAGGTGCATTCTTGTGCTGCTCCTGGGGGAAGAGTGTTGGGCTCTGAGATATGATGTGAATGAATCATTGTGTCCCTTTTGCCTACATCAGTTTCCTGCAGAGTGGGAGAATGAGGATTTGCATTTTTGGTTATGTGTATGAGTCTGGAGATGGGAGATACCACGTGCTGTGGTATTGGAAACAGAGGTTTGATGACCAAAAACTGCAGTTCCTGAATGGAAGGGCTTCAGTCTCACCTGCTGGTGAAGACACGAGTCTCAACTGCTGGGTGTGCTGCTCTGCCTAGATAAGGTTGTCCTGCAACATGAGCAATGAATCCTGGATTTGAGTAAGTCTTGAGAGAAGCTGTAGGTGAAATTTGCTGCTGTGTCCACAGGTTGACTTACAGGGGAGACCATGGCAAGGGATGGAGGCAGTAAGTGATGTCCCACCACCGTGCCTGCCCTGGGCAGGCAGAAGGGATGGCTGCTGCTGCTGGTCACCCAGCATGTGCCGCAGGGCTCTGCTGTGCAGCCCAGCAGAATGGCTCCAATTAGCTGTGTGCTTGACTTGATCTGTGGGCCAGCATGTGGTGATCTTGTTTGATATGTGCCTGAAGGGTGTCTGACCACTCACCAGCCTCGTGCACTTTGTGGGATGGCTGCCAGCCTCAGTGGAGCCACAGGGAGCTGGAACAGATCCACTTTTGCATCTTGTCCCAGGGCTTGGCTTCCTGCACGTGGTGCATCATATATAAAGCTATAGTGTGTGGCTCCTTCCAGAGATACAGTCCTCTCCTCTCAAGCTTTTCCTTGTTAAGATGACTCCTGAAGCATCCTGGCTGAAATGTTTCCTCTGGACCACGTCTACCCAGAGGCTCAGTTTCTCAAAAGTAAGTGAGCCGCTGTTATCTTTAAGGAGCTGACTATAAATATTGATGGGGGTTTTATTTTATTTCTCCTTATCAAGAGATTTATGGCCTGATTTACTTCAAACTTCCTCTTTATTTCATACTTGGCAGCAGAGATTGTTTTCTCAGCAAAAATTCTCCCTGTTCCCTGTGCCCAAGAGTGGCAGGCTGGAGACCCCCATCTTCCTCCTGGGGGGGCATTGCTGTCACTGGCAACTTCCGCCTGGGGCTTTGGTCCTGGTAGGCTGAGTTGCTGATGCGGAGCCTGCCAGGCTGTGTCCCACAGGCTGGTGGCACTGGGAGCCATCCTGTGTGGTCCTCTGCAGCACCCAGGCCCTGAGGAGCAGCTGGGGGGTGGTTCTCCTGGCTGCCCTCCCACATACTCATCACCCTCCTTGGAGGGAAGTGCTGTCCTGGGTGGTCTGTCCCGAGCTGGGCAGCAGGTGATTGCTGTTTGGGATTTTCATCCACTGCTGGTGCTTATCTCCTTGCTGTGAGCCTGTGAAAAACCTCTGCATTTAGAAGCTGGCAGAGTGCGCTGCTGTGGAGAGAGACAGATTTAAAAACTCTGGCTTGAAACTCCAAGACAGGGATCAGAAAGAAAAGTGGAGTCTGTTTGTAACATCAGTTTAGTGTCCCACCATTTTGATGCGGAGACCAATGGGGACATGTGGTCTCAGAGGATTCTGATGTGTGAAGAGGCACAGGGAAGCTTCACCATCGGGGTGGTGAGACACTGGAACAGGTTGCCCAGGAAGGCTGTGGATGCCTCATCCTTAGAAGGGTTCAATGCCAGGTGGGATGGGGCTCTGAACAAACTGGTCTAGTGGAAGGTGTCCCTGCCCGTGGCAGGGGGGCTGGAACGAGATGATCTTTAAGATACCTTCCAACCTGAGCCAGTCTATGATTCTATCTTGTCATGTTAACAGGTCACAAAGGCCAAAGTGGCATGGTCAGGACTGGCCCAGGACCTGTGTTGCCATCACAGTGGCCTTTCCTATCCATGTCCCCTGGAGATCTGAGCACCCTGTTCCTGCTCTGCGGGGCTGGCTGCCTGCTGGGATGGATCTCAGCCTTGGAAGGGGTGGTAGAAACAGGAGCAGTTGCTTCCCCCATCTCTGCTCTTGGGGTGATGGGTAAAACCAGAGCCTTGCTGGTGATTAGCACGGTAGCTGCAGGAGTTACGACACCAGCGACAGTCCCGGGAGCAACTGGAGGGGGGAAGGTGGTGGAAAAAGGAGGACCCCAGTGCGGTGAGGGCACAGTGCCACGGAGAGAGCGAGGGCTGCGTGGAACCGGACCGCAGGCAGGACACCGCGGGCAGAGCTGACCCGGGGGCTTTGCCTGCTCCCCACCCCGGGCGGCCAGAGCCGGACCAGTGAATCGGGGCTGGTGGCCACTAGGGGACGGTGCAGACCGGGCCAGGCGGCCGTGCTCGGTGCGCTGCCGGGGCCGGGCTCGGGCGCGGCGCTGGTGCCGGAGGAGCAGCGGGAGCACGCGGCCAGTGGCGGCCAGTGCCCACCAGTGACCGAGCCCGCCGGTTGCTGCGGCTGCCCGCGAACACACGTGCCCCGCGGGCGGAGCGCCAGCGCCGGCCGGACCACGCGTGACCTCGTAGAGAGTAAACCCCCAGCAAAGCAAAGGGACGTGGG
>JAAGNO010022508.1:18782-87924 GCA_033439905.1 Ceryle rudis
TCAGCCAGAGAGCGCCGGTCCCCCCCCTCCCCCCCCCCGCCTGGGTCCACAGCAGCCCAGTTGTGGCTGGAGTTTCACTCTACAAGATGAAGGCCCTGCTATGACAGAATGCCACAGCGTGTTGTGGGGCTCTCCCACCTAAGAGCATGGCTGGCAGTGCTGGCAGCATGTCCATCATGCTAAGCCTGATCTCTTTCCCTCCTGTGGCCATGCCATAGATCAGCTGTACAGTGAGGGGTCAACAGGGACTGTCCACTCTGTGTTCCTCAAGGCCAGCAGAGGAACCTGAGTGTTGCCAGAAAGAGAGAGATTTTTCCAGGCTTTAAGGGACACGAGTGAAGGAAGCTCAGCCTGCAGTGCTGTCTTGCAAAGGGTCTTTTCTCCACCTATGCAGGAGGGGGAGTATGTGCCACGAGAAAGGGCTCTGTAGACATGTCAGATGCAGACCTTTGAATTCCTTGAGTGATGTTAATAAAGTGGAGGATTTTCCACCCCCCCCCACTCTGCACTGCTGCAAAACGCTGACCCTGATCCTCTGGGATGGGTCCGATGGGCATTGGGGATGCTTCTAAAAGCCCCTGCATCAACAGACTGACTGACAGAGCTGTCTGTCCTCCAGTCTCATGGGTCAGGTACAGGGGGTAAGGCACAGTGGTCAAATGCTTCTGCCCAGAAGAACATCTCTCCCCAAGGACCTCCCTTCACTCCAGCCTCAGAGGTGGATTTCAGCTCTTCCAAACCAGGTGTTGTTCGAGAAGGAGCCTTTGAATTTTGAACACGCAAGAAATTGCCTCTGTAGGCTTGAATGACTTACAGAGTGTAAATGATGCCTGAATGTTAATGTACGTTCCAGTACACACACTTGGAGGATAACTTCAGTAAGTGCAATGACGTTGCACCAAAGATGAATTCAGCCTGGGGGGGGCTTGCTGGCAAAGCTTTAAAAAAGCCATCAATCCCTGCTTTATTCCCCTGAAACCCTCAAGTTTTTGTTGATTTGTGAGCCAGGAGGAGCCCAGAAGAGAGACAGGGAGTGGGAAATAACAAAGATATGTCTGTACATTGGGAAGGTAAATTGCTCCCTCGGAAAAAAAAAATGATCCCAAGGATGAGCAAGTCTCTGGTAAATACAGCAGCTAGAGCTGAAGAGAGTCCCTGGTAGATGAGAAGACCAAGACTGGAAGGCTGCTGTCAGTGAAACCAGCAAGCCTGAAGTCTCCAGTGATCCGGGACTAATTCTGACCCTGCCTGTAACAGGCAAGAGGAGTAAGTGGGTACAGCGTGGCTGGGAAGGGAAGCTTGATTTGCCTAGCAGAATGTGCATTTTAATTGCTCATTTTCTTTCCTTTTTTATGTGATTTGATTGTGAATTATGTTTTCTGCATTTGTAATTAGAGGGTAGAGCAGATGGTGACGCTTTTGTCTGAAGTGATGTAGCCATTGAAATAACTCATGCCCTCGGCTGACAGTTTGCCGGGGAGGGGTGTGTTACACCACGAAGGTACCCGGGGAGTTGCTCTAACAGAGGCCCACTTTTTAAATAGTCTGAGACAGAGCTTTATGTGATAGGAGTCAGACGCCACACTGAAATCCACACCCAGGCTGGTTTACACCACTTAGAACGTTGTTCCCTGTGAAGAAGCTGCTTTGTCCTTGCTCCTAGAAATGTCCACTCTCACTCTGAGTTTGCTATCAGCTGTGCCCTGTTTATCTACATGGGACGTGCCACAGCCAGCCCACAATGTGCAAGCTGGGTTTCTTTGCTTGTAAATTTGAAAGGGACAAGCTCTTCACATCCTTGGGAGATGCCCAGCTCTGCTTTGTTCCCGTATCCTGCACTGATACAAGAAGGAGGATTTTGAAATTCAAAACTTCCAGCAGAAGTTACAAAGCTGGACTTCGAAAGCCAAGCCTTGGAAAGCTGCAAGAGTTCAGTGAAAGGTGAATTCACTTTGCCTCTCTTGTCAGCCAGACACTTCCATTCATCATCAGCTTTCCACTTGGTTAGTGATTTGCAGTGAAAAAGTTGGACAAGAGTCTCAAATAGTAGCGGATCCTACTACTGAAAACCAGAAAATATTTCCTAGAAAGCTGCTTAACTATGTTTTAGACTTCCATTTCTGTCTTCTTTTATCAGGCATAAGCTTTTGGTGATAGGCCAGCACACAGAGGAGGGAGCTGAGCTAATAAGTATTTTTGTTGGACCTGACACTGAATGGGCCTTTTCCGTTTCTAACTTCTGTACCTCTCCAATAGAGCTTGGACAGCTCTGTGATACTTTCAGTATAGTATTTTAGTGCAAACCAGCAGGGTTCATGTGCCTCATTTTCCATCATTTAGTTTTATTATTAGGAAAGCAAGTACCTGCTGCAAGTGCTGGGCAAAGTGCTGCACGTTGGGTTGAGACTGAGGGATGGGGAGTGGGACCTGAGCTGTGTTTGCAGGAAGCAGAGGAGCAAGGCTTTGACTCAGGGCTGAGGAAAGCTCCATTTTTAGCTCTGCTGGGGATTTGGTGCCTTGGGGACCATGTCTTGCAGGGCTGTTTCCCAGGCAGAGGGCACATCACCCAGAGGGCACATACACTGTTGAGGGAAGTCAGTGTGCTCTGGTGATTTTGCCTCTGTTGAGACTCTCTTTCATCTCCTGCCTATGTAGACACACATAGAACAGATTGAAGGAAAAAAAAAGAAAAAAAACAAGAAAAGAGAGAACTAGATTTAAGTGTAATGTTACCTTCCTTACATAACTCTTTCTGAAGTACAGGGACTGTGATTTTTTTCAAGGCAAAGTGCAGACTGCGTTGTTATGCTGGGCAGAAATAGCTGCGTGGGCACCTTCCCACCCTGCTTACTCACAGAAAGGTGACTTTCACTCACAGTTATTTATCCTTTGGCACTTCAGCTTAAATTAGGTCCAGCCAGTTGTAATCTGAGCCAAGTGAAAGACTTGAAGGTTTGAATCTACAAGAATCTTAGAATGGTTTGGGTAGGAAGGGACCTTACAGATCACCTAGTTCTAACTAGAGCTTCCATGGTCAGGAACATTTTTCACTAGACCAGGTTGCTCAAAGGCCTGTCCAACCTGGCCTTGAACACTTCCAGGGATAGGGCATCCACAGCTTCTCTGGGCAACCCATTCCAGTGTCTCATCACCCTCAAGAAGATGCCTTGCAGTGCAGCCTTGTCCATTTAAGAGCACAAGAGCATGTTCTTCTTGTGTTCTTCTCTGCCAAGACCTGAAACAATCAGGGATTGCATCAGCTGGCTATGTGGGAGATGGCACAGAGCATCCTGGGGCCACCTGGTCCAGGGGATAGGCTGCACATGCAGCTAAGTGCAGGTCTGTCTGGTCTCACAGCAAAGCCCTAGCACTGACAGAAGCTGTCCTGCCCTTGGCTGTTAGGCAAGTTTAGAAAATGAGGGAAAAGATGAAATCTTCCGCTCAGTGTTTCAGGTAAAACTGCCACCAGGTTTTTAGGTCCTTGTTCCCAAGTCTGTGAGAGCCTCTGGGGGCTTTTTGTTAACTTCAAATGAGCTTTGAACTGAACCTGGAAAGCAGTGCAGAAAAAGCTGTCCGGGATACTCCTTGGCAAGGGCTCATTACTGGCTCCTCAGAAGTGCTAAGATCTGTGAAAAATGCTGCATTACCGTGATGTTACTGGCACAGAACCTCCCAGGATGCCGACAGTCCCACGGTGACCTTTTTCTACATGTACAATGTCAAAAGGACAGCTCTGCTTGCTTGAACTTGGTATGTGTGGAGGACGGGCATCCCCAAACAAGTGTCTTAACATGACCACCAGGGTAAGGAATGATCAGCACCCTATAAATGAGAAGAGAAACATCTCAAATCAAGCCCATAAGCCACTTGTGTGTGTATATGCAGCTCCCAGAATAAGCTGTTCTGCCACCTTCCAGCCTCCAACCTCAGAAAGATGAGGTGGCTCCCACTGCCTTTCCCTGTGCAGTTAGACCTTCTGCTTTCCTTCAGCAGTCCTTGGTGCAGTGTGGTTAACGAGGTTCTGGAAATGCTGACATTTTTTTTTAGTTCCTTTCCCAGGCTGGCTGGAGGACACTTGTTCATGACATTCAGCTCTAATAACTGGAAGACATATGGAGTCTAACCCACATCATCTCTGTGGAGCATGCAACTGCCTCCATGCTGAAATGCATGTGGACGAAGGTTTTACAGCCCTGGTTAGTGCCGGCTGCCTCTTCTGCTTTCTAGGAAACCTGAACTGAGGAGATGTGGGCAGTGCTGTTTCAGAGCAAAGGCTCAACCCTATGTTGGCTGACACAAAGCAGTGCAATTTAAGGCAGACTTCACGCTGTGCTTACATACACCTCCGAGAACTTCGGTTGCTGCCCAGAGGCAGCAGAAGGCCACCATGCTGGTGCAGCCTCCAGACCTCGCTGCACACTCTTAGTCATAAGCAGGTGCCTGCACCTCACTCTTCAGGCAGCACTGATGCAGTTTTGGTGTGTTTTGATACATAAAGGAGCGCTGAGAAGGTCCCTAAACAAATCAAACCTACATATGGGGGAGTGTGCCTGATCTGGCAGGGCTCTGGTGGCTTCTGAAACACAAGGGGATGGGGGAGATTTTCAGTGGGAATTTTGCTGTCCCTGGTGGCTGCAGTCAGATGGATGGGCTGCTGTGTAGTCTTCAGGAGCAATGCAGTTACTTACCTGTACTCTCGGGCTGCTGCTTGTAAACACAGATTTTTATTTTTTTTTTTTTGCTTTTTAATACAGCAACACTGTGATCTCCTCCATTTGTAATATCTGTCTAAAAATAATCAAATAAATATATTTACAAATATGCACAGGACACAGACATATCATTTAAGACAACGAATAACTAGGAAAGGCAAGACAGTAGTAATTCACTCTCGTTTTTCATCCGATGTTTTTAAATGCCTCAAGTTTTCCTCCTATGGTTTATGATGTTATCATGTTCCTGTCTCAACTACTATTTTAAAATACATTCTGCAGGGTTATTTTCACCATAACCCCCTGTCAATAATAATTTCTCTTGTAAAACCTTCAGTTCCTACTCACACTGTAACTTTGGATCTGCCAAGCCAGTCACATCTAGTTTATGACCAGCAAATTGCAGGCTTGCAGGTATCTGCTGGCCCCGCTGATGACTTGTAGGTCACATTACACCACTCTGATGACCCTGAGCTGGTAACAACCACCAGCAAGGATGTGGCAGAAGCAAGAAGCGCATTTAATGGATTATTTCCTTCTAACATCAAGAGCGCTGGCCTGGGCCAGCTTGGGCTGCGTCTGACCATGCTGCTGGTGACTTTGAGAGTGGACTCACTGAAGGTGCTGTGTTGGTGCAGGTCCTGGCTGAGCCAACTGGTCTGTCGTGCTGGAGCTGCAGCAGCAGGTTGTGCCCAGCCAGGCTGGTCCTCGCCCTGCTTCCTCTTCCAGTCGCTGCTGTTGGTAATGTGCAGGCAGGGCTTTCATCCCAGAGCTTCCCAGCCCAGAACTGTTTCACCCTGCAATAGAAACACACTATGTAATGCAACGGTGTTTTTCTGGGAGCCCTGCTCCAAATGAGTGCCCAGTAACTGCCAGCTCCTCAGGCTTTCAGTGAGCAGCAGCCCTCACCATCACAGGCAGATGTGAGCATGGCCTTTAGCTGCTGAGAAGGAGGAGCAGGATGGTATCCCACGTGCAATTCACAGCTATGGAGCTGCTGCCTTTATTGCCTGGTGTGTTTTGTTGAGCTGACAGTTTAATTTCTGGTTGCAGTCCTCCCTCCCTGCTCCAACATCTCCCCTCAGTCACTCCGTGTGTCCTGTAATTTGTGCTTAGCCAAACCGAATGGGCTTCTTGGAGCAATATATTTTCATCTGTTGTAAGCTGATGGGTTTTTCTCCCCTTACCTTTGGCAAGCATTCCCACATTAACCCTGTCCTGGTTAGGACTGAAGCAAAAGCTTTGTTCTCAGTTTACAGCTCATTTATATCAAGGAAAGAAAAATGTGGGGTATTGCTGAACCCTGAGAACATCCTCATGGTGCTGGACACTGTGCTTCTGTATGGCATTATTTTTCCTCTCAGTTGTTTCAGATCATCTGAGAAAAGGGCAAGTTTATTTTTTTTTCTTTGTTTTGCTTAAATCCTGGTTTAACTTCTATTTTCAACTTTCAGCTTAGTATATGGAATATTTTTGGATCATCTGAGATACTGTCTGCTCTTATCTTCAAAATACACTGCTGAAGAGCCACCAGGGAGTGGGTCTGGCTTAAGCAGGAATTAAGTGGCTCTCTGGGGTTCAAGACAGAAAAAGTGTGGCAACCTGCTGCTGGCACATATCGTTTGTTTTGTTCAAAAGTTGTTTCAATCTAGTCCGATGCAAAGGGCGAGTCATCTTCTGGGACTAGCTCAAAAGTTTTCCATGTATCTGTATTTATAACCTACGCAGAAGAAGAAACTGGACCCTTCTTCTGGTGAGTGGTACTTGCCTCCAGCCCCGTATTCACAAAGCCCTGGTGATGACAGGGCTGTGGAGCAATGCCTGGTGGTGACAGAATCACTCAGATGCTGTCTGAACCTTCACACATAGGTGCAAATAAACCAGCGGTTGTATAGCACAGACCCTGTCCCACCTACCAAGCTGCCAGACAAACAGCCAGTGCCAGACAAGCAGCCTAAAGCTTTGTGCAGTCTGTAGCAAAACCCTGCAGCAGAGCAGACAGAAAGCATCATTTTGCAGAGCCTGGTGGGCATGGGCTGCTGCGGGAGCCAACTGGGCACTCCAGTGTGCTGGTCAAGTGGGAATTCAAACACTTGCCCCTCTTTTCTGAGGCAGTTTGTTTGCTAGATTACAGCAGGAAAGGTGACCTCTGGGCTGAGCTCATGTAAAACAGCTCATAAAAGGGGTGGGGAAGGGGTTGGGGCATCTACTGTGAAGGATAATGGACTGTTCTGAGCATGATTTGGGGCTCTAGATGTTAAAGCTGCTACTTTGCCTCAGACTAACTTGAATTGTGCTTGCAGAACTGAACTGAGCCAGGCTCTCTGCCTTATTTTGGCCTTGAAACAGAGTCAAGGAGATAACGTCCCTGATGCACACTTTGGGCCAAACTCTGATCATTCCTGCTCTTTCCAGGGCAAGCTCTGCCCATCACCCAGCCAGGCCCTTTCGCATGTTTCTCATTTACTTTTTTCCTCTCTTTGCCTCTGTCCATTTATTTTCATAACTAGATATACCAGAAACAGCTAAATCACACACCAGTTATCAGTATTTTGAAGGAGGTATTAGTAAACCATTTGCTACGAAGTCAGTGAGGGGGAAGTACATTAACAGGACATCTCATGGATGAAAAAAATGTGTGTGGGGTTTTTTTTTTGTTTGTTTGTTTGTTTTGTTTTGTTTTGTTTTTCCCCCCCCCCTTGCTTCCCAGTTCTTAAATTACTCTAAAATAAAGCTGACACTGAATAGCAGAGACACCCAGTTTCTTTCTTCTCCCTTCTTTCCTTCATTTTACAGATAATATATTGACAATATTATATAATTTTTTTTTTTAATAGGAATAATACAAGTTTTAAGAATAGGGCCAAAACTACTGCCTGACTTTACTCACAGTGTCTGTTCCAAGGAATATGCTGCATTTTCATCCTAGAAGTGTAATTCTGAAGACCAGCACAGACAGAAGTAGTGTTAAGAGAAAAAAATGTGTAGTAGGTTGGTTGGTTTTGTTTCTTTCTTTGTTTGTTTTTGGAGGGGAGGGTGTTGCTTTTTTTTTTTTTTAGCATGGCACTAGCACTTGCATTTCATTTTTCTGCTATGGCCATTTGTACTCGTCGTTATTTAACAAGCATATTAACAATGAAAAACGTGAGTAAAGAAAGAAATACAATGTGACCACGTTGCAATTAGCCCATTATATGAATAATGATAAAGCTTGAGGAATTCCCGGCGCAGTGCTAGTTTCAAAAACTAATTATAGCAACTGCATGATAATAAACTGCACCACTGGTATCTGCTGCCTTCGCAACCAGCAGCTGAGTGTAATTGTTTGGTCCTGGATTTGATCTGAAAACAAGTGCTGAGTTAATGGGGGGAAGCTGAGCAGAAGTGTGTCCTCACTAGTCACCCAGCGGCAGGGAGGGTTTATCCTATGGTGGAGATTTTTCAGGAGTATTGTCATGACAACTGAGTCAAGGAATTCCATTTCCTCCTTTTGTTACAGCTGCTGTGAGGTGAGAATTGAATCATGGCATTCAATTTGCTGTTTAATTTTTGCCTGTGCTATGGGTGTGCTCCATTTCATGCCCTGCACTTGGTACGATTTGCTGTAACCATGAATACTTGGCATCTTAGTGTGGCTTTCCAGGTTTTTTCCAGACAGCTCGGGGGAGAGGTCTCTTTTGGTTTGCCTTTTTTGTTTGGTTGGTTTTGATGGCTTTACTATGATGGCAAAGTGAACAAATGGAGAATTCAGATACTTCACTTTGAGAACTGTAAATGAGCTTTTAATGCACTACCTTCCTCCACCAGCTACAAAACAGCAGCATGCCTGACTTGTGTGGGATTCCACACAGCAACCTGAGCCAACTCTGTCTCTCTGGGGCTGGAGAGTGCAGCTGGAGCATGGGAGCACTGGGAAGGGTCAGGGTATAGCATGTGCTGCGTGACTTGTGTGTGCTCCTACAGCAGCCTCAGCGCACCGCCGATTTATGGTTCATCTGGCTTGCAGGCAGAGCAAAAAGCCTCTGAATGGCTTTTACAAACTGCTCATGCCTTTACTTGATTATGGGCTGCTTGTTTTCATTGGGTTTAAAAATTCCAGCGTGGTTTTGTGTTTATTTATATTTATTAACAGGGAAGAAGGAGAGAAGATTTGAGGGGGGTCACAACATCATTCCCATTGCTGTAGAATCAGTAGCCCCACAGTGCACCCTACTGCTGCATCAGCTCAGCACCACCCCACAGCACTAGATCCGCTTTGGCTATGGAAAGGCAAATAAATGCACGTGACAGTCATCACCCTGAGCATTCGTGTCCTGGAACAGCTCTTGGCCAAAGCGTGGGTCAGGCCGGGGTTGTGATGAAGGCAGGTGCTGACAGCAGCTTGGATGCTGCAGGAGTGGGTCACACCATGAAAGGGTGCAAGCAGAGGTCCAGGAGCCAGCAATAAGCACAGGCTCTGCCTGCCATTTAAGAGGGGCTAAAGAGGTGCCATGGTGCTGGTAACATAACTCTGATCCCCTCACACTCAGCCTGGGTAAAACGTGTGGGTGTTGCTGGAGTGGGAGCGTGGCTGCAGCCCAAAACCAAACTGCCCTCCGAGTGCTCTCTGGTGGGGTGTTGCCCATAGGCCACGATGCTGTACCCATGCTAACTAACCCCACAGCTGGGCAGCACCATGTCTGAGCTGCCTTGGAAGGTAGGAAGGAATGGCAAAGCCCCTCGTTTTGTGCCAACACACATGACTCAGCATTGATGCTCTGCAGCATCATCAATGCCCACAGGCAACCTCTGTACCTGTGTTCTTTTTAAAGCCATTTGCCCATTTATTTTAACTATGTGTGAGGCTTCATGCTGAATAGCTGACAGGGCAGAGGCAGCCTTTGCTCCCCTGTGAGCTTGCTGACGAGTGCCGGGGCTATTCTTGGCTCACAAGCATCCAAGTGACCATGACAAACTCCAGAGCATCTGGAGCACCAGCTGCACTGCCAGCTCTGTGTGACACTGAGACTGGTGCCTGGCAAGGCTGGCCTCTGCTTTAAAATAGCAAACAGCCATTTACAGAAATTGTGCGTGTCTGTTTTTTTTTAAATAAGGTGGGGGCACTAGTTTGTGTCAATCCACCCAAACCTGGAATTCAGAAACCAGGACATACATTTGTGGCTACACTGCTTCCTTTGGTCATTGAGAAGACTCTTCTTTAGAGCTCTGCTCCTTGCTGCTGCATCTCTGGCTTTGTGCTCATTTCCTTAAGCACCCCTGCTCAGTATGGCATGGGCTACAGAGCTGGTTAGAAAGCCAAAAGGTGATTGCAAGGGGGCATTTTATCCCCGTGGTTCAAGAAATTTGCTTTTTCCTTTATTGCTTGCTATGTGCAGTGATCTCCATCAGCTGGTGAAAGCCCGTTGGGGTCTGCAGTGCCCCATTAGCTCCTCATTTGTCAGTGCGAGTAACACCAGTGGAGGCCAACAGGATACAGCATCAGTCCTCCCTCAGCACCTCCAGAACAAAGCCATCAGTCACTGTGAATAAAATAGTACTGAAGGCCAAACCGTAAGGAAATAAGGCAAAAGAGAGTTAATAGCCAGGGAAGTGCTGCTTGTCTTCACTCAATCCATAAAGCCCGAGCCAGGGGCAGCAGCCTGGGGAAGCCAACAGCAGCATGGGTAGAAGCAGGACCAGGTGGGCACGGTCTTTCTTCCCTGGGCTAGTCTGCGTGAGTTTGCCATTACCATGGTAGCTACAGCAACTGACTTGCATCCTATTATCACTGGGAACAGCAGGACCTGCATATTAAAGAGGCATATTTATTTTTATTGGGTTTGTACATTTAATTAGCTGTCTTTGTACAGGGGCCACAGCCTTGACCTGTTTGCAGCACCTCAATAACCAAGGCTCTGTGCAGCAGTTCCCCAGGAAACCTGCATTTTACAGGCACACTTTACTGCATAAGGCCTTGGAAAAGCAAGGAAAAATGAAGCAGAAAAGGATTTTTCATATCCTGGGAAAAAATATTAAATTACTTAAAAAAAAAATACAGCATAAGCCCTACACATAAACCAGAGATGCGACAGACACAGAAACAGCAGCCTATGAACGCGGGTTTGTTGTCTGCACTGACCGAGAGCTGCTGCCCTGCGAGCACATTTGAGCCAGCAGCCCTAAGCCAAACAGCCCCGTAGGAACCATGGCACCCCTGGGTTTGGAGAACATTTGTCAAAACTAACGTACATAGCCAAATTAAGGGTAAATCCAAAGAAACAGGTGACAGAAGCACAGTGTGTTAGCTCTCAAACTTGGTGGTATGTACTTCAGGGTGTGCTGCTTTCATCCTGCTGTAGCTGATGTAAATTACCTCAAGCCTCTTTCAAGGCTGTAGCTCACCTTTGGAACATACTCCTGGGAACACCGGAATTAATGCAGCTCCTCTTTTCATGAAATGTATCTATGCTTTCAGTTTGATGCACCATGGTCTGCTTTTCTTCTTTTAAAACTAATCTTTCTTGTTCATTTTTAAAGTAAAAATTAACTTGCTGTTCATCTTCTATTTCCTTTCCATGCTTTGAGCAGCGAGTAATTAGAGCTGCATCACACTGGAGAGATTACAACAATATAACATTTCTACAGTTAAACCTGCGTAAGTATATCTTTCAAAAATAACAAGCTGCTCTAAGGAAAATGAATTATCCCATTGGGACAGTCATTAGTCTAAACAAAAGGTCTCAGTTTTGTTTGCCCACTCTCATTTTGAGCATTTCTGGAAGTACTGGCCACATATCCCAGCCCTTTTCTCTGTAGCTGGAACATAAATAACAATGTTTTAAGCAGTGTAAAGTCTGTCTTGGAAGTTTTTGCAGTTATCATGCGAATATTAAGCAACTTTAAAATGAAGTGCATTTTGCAAATCTGTTTTGGTGGTTATATATCATTACTGTTCATCAAACAAGTTCAGCCAGTCAAGACTCATTTTCCTTGGCTATTTTTTTCATGAATTGCTTCTTCTTTGAGGAACATGATTCCATTTATCATAATAAGCATTTATTATTATCAGATTCTCTACCCATACTCAAGCCATTGTATCTAAGATGAGACTATTTTTTTCAGAAGGGGGTGGCACTGCAGTACATGGCATATCCCAGTAGTTAACATCTGCACACAAGCCTCGCAATTCAGACTCTGGAGCGGATAGCAAGAGGCTTTGAATGCAGCTACACATAACAGCTATGAGCTTAAATGAAAAGCTTACTTCTACAGTTGTATGAAGGTACAGAGGAACAAGCTGTGACACTGGGGGCTGGCCTGCTAGAAGGAAAATCAGTGTGTTGTGAGGACCAGGCTTTGTAGACGGTTGTCTCCGGCACGGCTGGGAGAGGGCTGCACAGCCCTGAATCCAGCCTGCACTCCTACAAGCCAAATATTTTGCAGAATACAGATGGACTCACATCAGCTGCTCCAAGCTTTTGTCATCTTAGTGTCCATTAGGAAGCCAGCCTCAAAAAGAACAAACTTGGTGGCAACTGCCCTAAATAGTCCCAATTTTTAATGGCATTGGAAAGCTGCAGTATTGTGTTTGTACTTGCCTGGGCAAGTCGGGAGGCATTTCTGCTTCAGCAGCAGCAACACCTGAGCACCCAATTAGTGCCGTTCTGCATCCCTGCCCAGGACCCCAGCACTGTATTTGAAAGCAGGGTAAGGTCTTCTGTGCCATCTGCTGTGTGTCAGCCAGCTTGATTTATTTATTTATTTATTTAAATTTTTTTTTTGTTGCTACTTGACATTAGCATGAGGCAGCCCTTCGGGGTTGGATTGCGAGAGCAAACACCAAGTCCTTGAGCTCAGCAGTCAGCTGTGCTGCTGTACGGCAAGGAGGGAATCGCTGTCCTCTCCCCGCCTTTCCCCAGCAGAGAACAGCTCTCTAGGTGACCCTATGAATTACAGGCACCACTTACACTTCCTTTGCTTTAATGCGCTGATGTTGGGCTGCCATTATTTTTAGAAAGACACTTTCATTTTACAGATCACAAACTTTGGGGGGAGGTTATTAATATTTCTGTATTTTCTACACTGCACTGGGGAAAATCAGAAAAGGCTTTGTCACTCTGCAGGTACGTTTCCAGCAGTACAAATGCGGAGACTCGGAGAAGCCTCCTCTCACCTACACCCAAACCCTATTATTAAGTCTCACATGCATTTGTAAGAGCTTTTGCAGTCAAGGTGAATTACAAGGATTTGTGCTGAATCCCTGACAGATACAAATACTTAGTTATCCTTGGCTTTTCTGCTGAACCTAATCAAAGATATTGTTTATTAAAATCCTATTGTCTCTGCAGTGAAGAACAAGGACAAGCTTCTCTGTTGCAATTTAATACTTCCGACACTTCAGTGTAAAGATTTATTATGGCCAGCTGAAAGTGCAAACACGCAGTGGCCAAGCCATTACTTTTAATTTGCCACTTCTTTAAAAAAAATGTATACGCAAGGCTAAAACCTCAGTCCTTCCTTACAGTTCAGTGTGATCTCGTCTCAGCCAAGGGAATAAAACAAAGCATAAACCCTCGCCCTTCTCATCAAACAGAGGAAGGACATGAGGATTTAGCCTTGCATTTAAAGGCAGACTGCCATGCTCCTGCTTTAGACTGGTGTTTTGTAGCTGGTTTTAGACCACTAAAACTGGTCTAAATAAAAAAAAATCACCAGTTTAAATTGTCCAGTTGTACCTGTGATCCAACAGGGTGGAAAAGATGAGTCTGCTTCATAGAAAGGGGCTCAACCCTGCAGTCTTTGGTGACACAGACACCTCTGAACCTCTGCACCACACCTGGGCTATAGCAAAAGCCCTCCATGCAAGGTCTCATAAACTGAACTAATTAAAAGAGTGATGAACAGGTTGGTTTTTTTTTTTTTTTTTCATGTAATGAGCTTTTCTTTGTGAATTCATTTTATTAAGGTTTCAGGAACTGTGTCATAATAAATAAAACACAAAGATAAATGAGTGAGCACAATTAATAAATGCAACGATTCAGCTCTCTGAGCTTTTAAACAGCTTATCTAATCATATGTAATCTTTATTCACAGTGTTAAACATTACAACAGCTGTAAGTCAATTAGGAAAATGGCTTTAATGGTTTAAAGAAGGTAAAGGCAATGTGTGCTTTTCCAGACTATACATGCTCAGGTGAACAGAGCTCTGGCTTAGCAGGTCTGCTAAGGACCAACATCTAAATCTCAAAGATGGCCCACAAAGGAAAGCTGCCGCCTTCCCTTCCTGGGATACATGACCCCAAATCTGGGCAACAGCTGAGAGATAAGGGCACCATCACCACGATTCTGCTATAATCCAATGGGATTCCATTGTCTTCCATGGCTACTTTCCTGTCCAGTCTGCTAAATCACATCATCCAGACCTTCAAACCTAAATCTTCTTATCCTTAATTATCTCACAAGTCCTAGTTATAACAGCTGCTTACCTTGCAAAAGAAGTTTTCTCTCTCTTTGGCACTTCAATATTTCTAGAAGGTGTTTCCAGCTACTTCCTTTCTCACTGCTAAAGCCTTGAAATTTACAATTTGGGAAAAAAAAAAAAAAAAAAGCCAACCACATAATCAAATGTCTTGGCAGGTTTGGTCATACACTTGGCTGAGGCACAAAGGCAGGATAGTATCCACCTGAACCAAGAGCCAAGCTCACCCTTGCAGCAGCAGTGCAACGATCCTGGCTCTGGCTGTGCCGAGGGATGTCGACCATCCCTGATGAGGTCTCCTGACTTGGAGTACAAAGTTCCCTCTCTTCACTATCATTTAATTTGCACATAACTCTTCCAGCGAGATACATCTAGTTTAGATGCTGTGTGTAGTCTTAGTGGATTTAACAGACTGTTTCCCCAGCTAATTTTCACTAGCAAGCTCTATAGGGCTGGCTTCTGTTTTGCTCATTTCCAGCTGCTAACCCCCTACTCCAGGCCCTCTGCATAAGCAGTAAAAACGGAAGCAATAACCCCAAAGTTTGTGTTTTCTGTGCCTCCCTGCCGCTCTTATTTTTTTTTTTTTTTCCATTTAACAACTCACAGGCTGCTCTCAGCACATGCCCATTAATTTGCCCCAGACTTTCTGCTTCAAGAGAGGGAAATCAAAAAGACAGATCTAAATTTTTCTGGTGGTTCCTGACAGTCATCCAGGATGGTCTTCCTGAGGGATTTCATTTAAAAAAAATAGATCTCAAAATGCAACAAATAATACACTCACTCTCCTGAGGTGCATGTAGGTGTAGGGCCTGGAGCCATGTGGCCCCTGAGTTGTCACAGACAGCTGATGAGAGATGCTATCCCTGGTCTAAGAGGCTGTGCCTCTCTCCATCCTTCTCAAGGCTGAAATTTTACATAGAAAGGAAAAAAAGTAGGTGTCTTTGATGATGATTTATCTTTCTGTCCTGAAAAGTTGCTTTGAAAGCAGCTCATATGGCTGATCTATGGTCACCTTTCTCCTGTAATTCTACTGTGACCTTTTCACCATCCTTCCAGAAGTAACTCTGAAATAAAAGAAAAAAAACCAACCAAACAACTACAAACAAAGAAGTTATAAACAGATTTTTTTATTTTTGCTTCTGCCTTAGACAGAGTGTTGCTTTTTACCTCAAAAGCATGCGCCTGCTTTACAGGCTTCAAATTCAACTGCAGAATCGGATCAAAACAGTCAAAGTCATTGGCAGCAAACAGCTTTGGACAGAGCATCAAGAAGGTGCAGCCTTAAACCAGTTTGCAATAGCGAGCAATAAGTTTTTTATCTGTGAAAAAAGTGATACCTGCATTTCTATTTGGAGCTAACTAATCCCTGGAGAAGAGACAGATACCTGTTGGGACAGGAACTGAAGCAAGAATATGAAGAGGAAAAATGAAAAAAACAACCCACCCCAACCCTGAAAGCAAAGTGGAAGATTTGGCCAAATATAAATGCAATAACATCTCAATACCAATGAAATTTTGAATGCAAGCTCACAAGACATTTAAGGACATTTTTGAGGTGCACTATATACTGTAACTTTAGCCAAACCTGGAAACTTTAAAATATCTTGGGAAAGGAAAGCTTTTGAATTCGATTTAATTCTCATGAAAAAAATGAAAAAGCTGTGTAATAAAAGCTTCATAATATCACCTGCTTTTATAACAACACATTTTTCTCATAAGCTGTATTTTCATATGCCATGTAAAAGCATTCCTGTTTTGAGATTTTCTCTGAACCCTTGGCTTTTTTCATCACTACCTCAGTCTCAGGGCCTATTGCCACCCTAAACCCAGACAAAGGACTAATCTGGCTGCATTTTGGAGGACCCCATCATCATGTTTCATCAGCAGGGAAGGAGCAGCCCACCTGAACAAGCCCATTACACGCATCCCAACAGAGGCCACTGTAGCACACACAAGTCAGTTCAGCCACCGTCCCCTCCATTAGCAAAGACATTGTCACAAAAGCCCCATAACCATGAAACAAAGTGAAACCACCACCTCCTTGCAAAAGACCTCGTGTTCTGTATTCAGTATGCTTTTAGCCTTTTAACAGGCTGCTTCTGCTAAGCTGCATGTCATCAAGTTTAAAGTAGTCCCCTGGCCATAGCACAGGGTCACCAAAGTGACTGACAGCGCTGATGATTTTACAAATTTCAGACTGGGGAGGGAGGGGAGGTGGTGTCGTCTTTTTCCCCTCCTCTCCAGATTTTGAGTCCATTCTGGAGGTCATTGCAGAGATGGTGAAATTGGTAGAAACACAAACTCGACCTCTATTCCATGGTTCCTGAAAGTTCACTGCCCCGAATCTGTTAGGTGCCTCTAAGCCAGACTCCAGTCTCTGGTGATGACACAGTCACTGGTATAGATAATTTGGCTCCTAAATGTTTTCTTTGTGCTTTGAAAAAATATCTTTGAGCAGTTTCTTAAATGTCATTCCTTGCAGAGCAGGCAATAAACAATAAAATTATTCACCTTGAAGAAACCATCTGCTGTCTTTAAGGACATCACCGTTTTTTTTCGTTGCTTTGAATGGTCCTCTGGGATGCTGTAAGTGTCATTAAAACACTGTGTTTCCCATCATCTGCGTGCCAGACTCGTTTTGCTTCAGAAACAAAAATGGTGATGGGTAAAATAAGCATAAATTTCATTCTCTGTTACTTTCCAGATTTCATTTATTTTGTAATTGTCTTATATAACACTTGGTATTTGGAATTATTCTTCAAAGGCTGCGTCAGAACGATTAAGTCCCTGGATGTGTGATGGTCTGGGTGCAGCAGCCTGACCAGCTTGCAGGCTCTGCTGCCCTTGATGATCACTCTCCGCTGTCTCAGCGCCTCGCTCCACACGCGCTAGCTCAGCACCAAGGGAGCTGACCCGCACGACGTGCTTTGCAGAGAAGCCTGTGAGGCTGAACTGCAGCAAAGCAAGGTTACAGTTAACCCAGGGACATCTGTCTCCATTTTTCTCCCATTTTCTCATCTACTCAATCACGGATGAAGAGGACGTTGCCATTTGCAATGAAAGTTCAACTCCTTTCCTCCTCCTCCTTGCATGCTTGCAATATAAATGCTGCCTGCTTTTCTTTGATCTGTTCCTTTGTAAGGATGACACTCCTGACAACGGCAGTATATCCCTGTGCACGGGGACATCCATCATGGCCTAAGGAGGACTTGTCTCTTGCTCCCTAGGACAGCAGCTCCGTGCTCCTTAGGAAAAGGCAGGCAGAGCTGTTTCCACTCTCTCTACTATACCTGGCTAATTACTGGCCCCTTTCCTGCCTGTCCCCACTCTCCTCGTATCTTTCTCGGTTCTTTTACTGAGTTTAAAACAAAAAGCCCAGCAACACCCCTAAAACTCCATCCCCATTCAATAGGAAGAACCTGAGGTTCAAGACAGAAGTTACAGAAAATACGGCAGGAATGTCCATCTCGGAACCCTCTCTCCCTGTCCAGGACATCAGTTTATGGATGATGAAAGCCACATGCATGTAGCCCCAAAACGTGGCTGCAGCAGAAACCCCTCCTGGCACAGTCCTTGCATGGGTAAGCTCTGAACGCAGAGGTGCTGCTGGGCTGGTGGATGGAGCTGAATAAAAGGTCAAATAAGAGTCTGCTTTATTGAAGGAACAAAGGTTGAGAGCTGCATTCAGAATGGGCTGGGAAAAGTAATAGGTTTTAAAAATAAAGCTCTGTTGTTTTCAGGGCTGCATTGTTTGGGATGCTCTTCTTTCCTCCTAATGAAAGCCTGCAAGAGCAGAACGCTGAGGCAATAGTCTGTGCCTGGCAGGGTTCAACCTTAGTTTCAAGGCTGTGAGGTTTATTTCTAGAGGCTAAATTTACTATATAAAAAAAAGCCCAAACTTTCCAAGAGCTAGCTAATATAACAAAAAAGCAATCAAACATTAAGAAAGAGCCATCACATCAGAGAAAACCCACCATTATTAATCTAACTAAAATCAAAGGCTAAAGTCTGTCAGCCTTAAAAAATAAAATTATTTATTTTTTAGCTCTACAGGCTTTAATTATTTTCACCAATCGATGAGTTATAAAAATATAAAGGAAAATTTCAAGCTAAACCAAAGCTCCTTTTAAAATTAAATGAAATAAAAGCACAATAAAACCAGCTCAAGATTCTAGTAACATTAAGTTTTGCCATTGTGGTTTCTGATGTTAGAGCACCCTTTGATGGGATTTTTTTCTCCATGCCTCATGATCCATTCGTTATTGTACCCATATTGTAGATTTTACGTTACAGTCAACAATAAAAAATACCCTTGGCAACCTCCATTACATCCTGCAGTTAATTTGCGTTCTCACAAAGTGCTTATATTTACTATGAGTAATAACCATACATATGCATGAGACCTTAAGTAAGGGAGAATGCGCTTAGGAGCTAATACAGCAGGAGGTTTGCCTTGAAGAGATGTCAAAATCAGTTCACTTCTGTTATATATGAGTAATTTAATTTCCTCTACAGTGTTATTAGGGCAAGAATGAAGTAACATTCTTTGGCATAATTGAAGCAAATCCCGGCAAGACAAGAGGATAACAAAGCCTTCCCATCTCATCACGTCAAATTCTTACCTACTATTCAGCGCACACAGATGCCTCCTTTGTGTTGAATTAAATTATCCAGTTGAGTTTATTAACTTGTTATGTCCCGTGACCTTCAGCATATTTACTGTTGGATCTTTAAACTTCTGTCTGTCTTTAATTTACTCCTTCACAACTGACCTTGTTTTTATGTCAGACCAGAAATACTGGTGGCATTCAAACCCTTTTCACATCTCAATTTTCATCAGTAGCTCCTCCTGATAAACCCTAAAACGTGTTCTTTATTTCCAATGCTCCCTAACAGATTTTAAACCAAACAGCCAAGCAGTGCTGGGACTGGGCAGGATATGTGGGAGGCTGGCTCGTTCCTTTTCCCACAACCCCTGATGTACTGGAAAATGATGCTCAAAGGCATCACAGGTTGCAGCCCCACAGGATACAAGCCCAGCAGCCAGGGAGACCAAAGCCACTGAGAGCAGCTTCTGCAAACTGAAGAACAAATGTGCTGCTGGTGCCTCCCAGGGGTAGGTTCCTCAAGTCAAATTGAATTTATTTAAAGCTGTAATATCCTCCAAGGGAGAAACTGGAGCTTTTTTCACAGTAACATGTGAATCACTAGAAGATCAATTATTTGTAGGCTGGCCAGGCCATGATGGCTCAGCCACTCAATACTTTTTTTGTTATTTCCAAACCTCCAGCCTCTGCAATAAAGCTCAGAGCAAAACTTTTGTTGACTCAGGAGCTTTGTTGTCATGTAAGAGAGATGGGGTTTCTCTACTGCAGGTACCCAGCAGTGTTTCTCATGGAGCAAACTCTAGTAAACCTCATGGATCCAGGTCACTTGGCTGTAACTTACAGTCATTTATAGCTCTGAATTTACCATATTTAGCCCAACTGGGAATTGCCATTGACCAACGATCAACTCATATCTGAACCCAAAAAAGGCTAGTTTTATATATGACTAGAAATTAATTCTGACCACAAAGGACAGAGGAGTGCTCATGTTTATCCCTCCTGCTGGCTTTCTAAATGAATCCCTTGGTAGGAGGAAGCATGGGTTCCTACGCTGGGTGACTGTGTGCTCCCCAGATTTCAAGCCAGGCAGAAATGAGGGATTAACTAGGGGAACATAGCACTGAGGAAAATGAGAGCTTCTTCATCTCCCAGTGTCTTTCTGAAATATACTTTAGTCCTTTTTCAGTGGGAGGTGGAGCTGCAGCAGAGGTAGAGAAGAACATTTCTCCCTTGCTCTCTAGCCCAAGGAATACAACTGTTCTCTAGCTTCCACTGGATCAGTCCAAAGAGGTGGACATACATGTTCAGATGTAACATCTGGTGCAATACTTGCCCTTGATACTTATTTGATACTCACCAAACTCTAGGAAAGGACTGCTTGGTATGATCCAGCTCAGCAAAGGCACATCTAACTCTTGCTACCCCTGCATGAGACTCAGCTGGACTCTTCCATTATTGCAATCCCTCTTACCTCATCTGTAAAGTAAATACCATTTATACACATCTGAAAATCATTTCAGAGCTCCGTAGGAAAGGTGCTGCATACGTGGATAAATTATTAGGTGTTGTAGTACAGAGGAAAATTAAATGACTGCACATAAGCAATTTTAGCACTGTCTAGCCTGGGAAGATTGCTTCAGAGAGAGGGAGCTTCAATGCTCTGCAGAGAGCGTGCCTGGAGGAAGACTATTCCATACACCAGGCTCAGGGAAACTTCAGCTTACAAATCAGCTTATCTTGGCCATGCACAAGTTAGTGTTTTTTCCACATGGTATTTAAACAATTTGTGAATTCCTGAATATGTGAGATAAACTCAAGTCATTGTAGGATGAACCTCAGCTCCCAAAAGCTATCAAACAGGAATGGAATGGATAGACAGGAAACAAAGGGGATATTTCCCAGGTGTATTAGGTGGATCCACTAATGCCTTGCAGATGTTGTATATCTCATTTATCACATTCTTCTATTCTTAACTTGTTTTTAACTGTTCTCTTGAGATGTTACTCCTACATACCTGAATTGTGTGGCTGTTTGTTTGAGAAAAGTGGTAAGTGACAATCATTTCTAGAAGAAAGCAGTAAGTAAGTAGCAGCAAAAAATAATAATGAAAAAAAATGAATTCAGCAAACGAAGTGAGTTTTGTTGAAATTTCTTTCTGTGATCAATCAATGACAAAGTCCTCCATATGCAAAGAAGAGTAAGTAATGAAAATTAGTAGTAACCTGTTAGCCTTTCTTGAACTTAATGGATGCTCCACCTTTAGGTATTAGACATTATCCAGATGTTCAGCATCATTCAGTCTCCACAGAGACAGCCTGCTGGCCCCTCCGTGCCAAGCAGCAATAGGTACACTCTTACCTATGGGATACTGAACTGAGCCAGGGAGCTCATTCCACATTTATCAAAGGACAGTCATGAGATGTTTGGAGCCACCTGGTCCATCAGTAACATCTCTGTTTGATAGATAATACTTGGCAAGTTTTAAAAAAAAAAAAGAAATAAATTCTACCCACTCTGCTGTGCCCTCCATCACTGCCAGAACTGCTGTGTCATTACTGAGCTCCATGCATCCAAACTCAAACACAGCTCCAGCAAAACGAAGGGCATATGCTTGCAGTACAGCCACGTCTTCTTGGTGGACTCAGTCAAGATGGTAAAAACACTGCACTGGGTTTCTGTCGCTTGCATATAAATTGATGCAATGATTCTGGGATTTTTAAGGCTAGAAGTAAATAAAATAATCTAATTTGACCTCCTGAACACATGAAATCATTCACAAGTAATGGGTGCTCTCTGATGCTGGAGGAATGCAGCAAAGGCATAATCTATGATTTTACCCTGTGGTAGACCACTGCTGGTGAAACTGAAATGGGAACTCTTGAACTCTCTCTGCCAGATACAGAATAGAAAATTGCTTTCTGGCTGGTCTAGGAAAAGCTGTATTAAGCTAAGCTGCAGATGAAATTATTGTTATATTCATTGCAAAGGCTGCTATGACAACAGATGAATGCTGCAGGTAATTTAATTACATTTCTGTCAGCCCCTGTGCCTTTCAGGAGACAATGCAGAAGCCAACAGCATTTTCTTTTAATCTTGCAGGTGGCACAGAAAATGTCAAATTCTCCTCCAGAGGGCCTAACGAGAGCATTTCACTTGAGTCATGAAACATTATTTAAGTATCTTGAAGGATCACTCATGGTTTTTTTTTCACCAGTATCTCTGATTCCGTGCGCGTTCCCCCCTCTCTGTTTCAGGAATTTGCTGCACAGTGACACTTTCCGTCCCTGCTGGTGCTCACAGGGCGTGCAACGCACCTAGGGGCTGAATCCCGACAAAAGCTGCCTGCACCCTGCCCACCCTGCCGGCACAGAAGGAGAGAAGAAACACACGCAAGACGAAGTGGTTGATCCAGTAGGTGAGGGTGCCGGGAAAGCTGAGAAGGCTGCAACCTTCCCCTCCCGCCCGTGGCTGTCTTGTCTCAGGTGTGGTTTGGAAATCAGCTCTCGCTTGACTGTATTAATAGGAAAAAGCACCAGGGGATGGAGGTGAGAAAAGTTCCTTTTTCCCTGTGATCATGAACTGTGCAGCAGGGAGAGGAGAACAATTCCTTTAAGGACAAAGTATTGACTGATAGAACAGAGAGAAGTTAATAGTTATCGACTCCTACTTGCTTTAAGTAGGTCACACAGCGCAAGAACATGATGCACATCCTTCTGAGGCATAGGCAGAGGCAATTCTTGCCACAATGAGCAATATTTAAGATGCTGTTAAGTATGTGTCATTCCCTCATTACAGAGGAGCAGTATTTTCATATGCCAAAGTCCTCATTTCTGTTCAGCTGGAGGAAAGCTGGCACTGATAGACAACACTGACTTCGGTGGGCCCTGGGCAGCTCAGCATGACTTGAGAAGCAATCTGCGCCTTACCAAGGCTGGACCCAAGATCATTCAAATAATCTTACAATTTACATTAATTAAAGCAGAAGCATAGCAATTATCTGTTGTTTATCTGAGGAAACTGAAGAGCAGTCCTTCCATGCCAGGGTATAATCTTAGTTGCCATGTAATTAAGTCATAGTTACATAAGCAGCGAACAAATGTGCAACAAGATTCAGCTAACACATTAACGCGATAGGAAATACCCAGGCATTTAGCTGGCAGTGAGGAAATTAGCCACACCAAATTAGATATCAATGAACACATTTACTACCATGTCAGTTATTATTCTGAGTATAAACTGAAACTTAATCAATTATTTCTACAGAGCTCTAACGTAGCTCATATTAGGAATTTTTAAAAATGCTTTTTTTTTTTTTTTATATAATTGTAGGTCTCCTATGTGTTTTACGACACTGATGGAGAAAATACAATATATCACTGTCCTCTCCTCAATACCTCCCTAGACCATGGGTTAGGGTCTGACCAACCTCTTATGATTTGCCTCCCACCTCAAGAAACAGAGAGGCTAGTTACCAGAAAGTTAGGTTTTGGGTACTGGAGCAAAAGCAACTTTGGGATTGCTCCCCCAGCCTCTGGGAAGTCTCATCTGTCTCAGATGCACATGCTAAACGTCTGCTTGACTCTACCCTCCCACAAAAGCTTCTGATTTCACCTCCCTTTCCCAGAGCTTTTTCCCCTTTTCCAAATTATTTAAGATCCCCGCAGTAGTTGATGTAAATTGCAAATTATTTTTAAAAGGCTAGGGGAGCTTTCAAACTAATAGGTCATCCCATTATCTTTCAAAGATGCACCCAAAGCTGCCCAGAGGCTTTCCTCATGACTTTCCTCTCAGCACCCTTAAGGAAGAATTTCCTAGAAAATTATAGTAGTGGCATCACCCTCCCAAGGCAATGAGAGGGCTCTCCTAAGGGGTGTACTTCAGTATTGGTAAATTAGTTCCCACGTGTGTTGCAGTCCTTTACAATTACACACACGCATCTAAAAACCTAGATTTTTTCATACGCATTTTTCCCAAAACACAGTATACTCCATTGCCAGGTGAAGGTGTCCTGGCATCCCTAAAAGAGCAGACCCCGCTTCCAGACATGTTTCTCAAAAATGCAGAAGATGCCTTTTAATGTCCTACTACCACCTCCCTCTCCCTCAGTCATCCCTCCCGACTGTCAGTTCTTACATGATTATTCAGAGTGCTTTTGTTCATCCTTCAGAGCTAGATGTCTGGCATCCTCCAACCACCAATTTCTTTTAGGATCTGTCTTTCTCAGATGAAACAGAAACATTTTGGTATGTGCATCCAGCCTCTGTTTGGACAGTTTAATGAAAACATCAATAAGGCACAGACTGGAGAAGGAGAGGGAGGTGCACACTCATTAGGATCTGTTATTAGCATTTTGCATACCACCACAAGCTTTTGTACATGAGCAATTAATGCAGCAATAAATACCACAATGAGCTGGAGGAATATCATTGAGGCTGGGAAGTGTAAACACTGCCTTGCACTTAGAATAATTGTCAGAAGCATTTAAGAACCTTTACAGAAAGGAATAGCTGATGCTCTTGCTGCAGATACAAAAGTCCATCTCCAGCTATGGTGGAGAAACCTTCCACCATCTTAAAAAGAAGTTAACTGAGGGAGTCAGAGCAAATGCTACCCTGCTCATCCTTCAGACCCGTATGATACCAGCCCACCAAGGTGTAAATATTAGGTTTAGAGAAGGGTAAGCTGGAGTTTACTTCTGTTGATTTAGCCAGCATGCACCATAAAAAAACCCATGGATTTGCTTTATTCTGGCTGCACAGGAGGTACCTGATTTGGTGATGCCCAATTAACTCATCAAGAATTCTTGAGCACACTTGAGTTGAGTTTATAGAAGAAAAATGTTTCTTTTTGTGTTTTTGACTTGGCATTACAAATCCTAGTGTGGAAGACCATGACTAGAGAGGAGTGTTGATAGAAATATGTGAATGCCCTGTGTGGCCAGAGATAGATCCTGGCTCTGTGTTTTTTATCTGACATGGGGCTGGATTCCTTGCACCCGTTTTAGACCTTTTCCCCCAGAGAGTATTCTTCACCCATTTAAAATTTCTCACCATGGTGAGTTTCCCCCAGGAAAGCACAGTCTGCAAGAGTCTTCTACAATTTGCTTGTACATGCTAGTTACCAGCAACTTTGCTAATAACACATTGCTCATGCAAATTAATTCAGCTCAGAGAAACAAGCCTTGATGATTATAAAATGCTGCAATTACAGTATTGCTTCCGGCCAGCTGAGAGTAAATTCATCAAGCAGTTGATATTTAAAGCTGCTGTGGTGATAAATGCTTGCCTTCATTTCTGACTGTACACCAAGACAGAGAGAAAATGGAATACAGAAAAATGACTGCACGATGGGAATCCCAACAGAAACTAGCAGAGGCAAAGGTGGAAATATGAAATCTCTTTCACAATCAGCTGAATGTATCTGATATACAGCGACTCATCCTCTCTGATCTAATGAGGAGCTATTGGAACAAAAATGACAACAAATACCAATTTTACTTAAATAGAAGCACTGTGTGGTGTTCTTGATGATGTATCTGATAAAAGTCTCATTATGCCAAGGTCAAGGACAGCTGTAGAGTAGTAGGTGCCTTTTCTGCCCCACAGTGCACATGCAGCCAACTGTTATGCTTATGGATGCTCTCTCCATGTGTGCAGAGCATATAAAGGGGAGGTTTTGATAACAACGCCGCCACTGCTGTGTGCCTTTGTTTTGTATATGACAATACAGAAAAAAAAACAAACCCAAATAAACCAAAACCAAAATTAGTTCAACAGCAAATGTCCATGATTACACCACACTAATTGTTTTCATGGTTTCATGACGGAATTAACGTTTCGGGTAATGCTGTCCAAATACAGAGAAAATCATTAACTCCATTGGTATTCGGAGTAATGGCATTAATCATGATGAACACTTCTACTAATGACTGTGATAAGAGTAGTGCAAGTCAGGGAGAGTTAGTTGAGACTTTTCATTCCGCTGGAGCTCTGCCCAGCCACATCGTGGCTAACTGCTGAAGATTCTTGAGACCATGGCAAGTTCCTGGCTCACCTCAAGAGCATCTGGTGGTGGTGAGATTTCAGACACCCCAAGAAGATGGTCATAGTGATGATACTGAGCAGACTGGAGAGCTTTTTCCCACCAGTTGCTCTCAGAACTCACTTCATCCTCACAGCAGCCATAGGTTATCTTACTGGCATGACACTGATGGTAGCAGCCCTAACCTGTGCCTGATCTGCTCTGTAAGAGTCTTTTTAATAGATGAGACAGTAAACATGTCCTTCTGCAATATGTGGCTGTACAGCACCCTGTAACAGATCCCCTGTGTAATGCTTATAAATACCATCTGCGGACAGAGAGGAAACACTAGTCCACACTTGGCTGGCATGTCAGAAAGACTTGGTACCAGATGGAGGAAAAAAGAATGAACTATGGACAAGAAGCAGCAGAAAAGCCTTGGACATAAACCTCTTGCGAACCTGTGTTTAGCGGACCCCTATTGTCAGTTATCCTAGGATAACATCTTAGAAAAAAAGGAGCTGAATCCCCATCTACAGCTCTATAAGGAAATTATAAAGCAGCTATCTATTTTTTCATTAAAATTAAATAATTGAATCTGTCCAGACTCATGTACTTTTCCCCCATGAGATATCCAGGAGAATTAAGTTTCAATTGACTTTGCAGACCTTGGTTATCATAGGAAGCTTTTCAAAAATTGGGACATTTGGCAATTTGAAATTCAAATAGGTTTCAGTCAATATGTTTACTATTGCCAGACAGGCATCTTTGTCCCCTGGGTGTTTAATGCCTCAATAAGTAATTGGTCCTTTCATCTTTTATATGCACAGAGTGAAGAGTTTATAGCTTATACAGTGAATTGTCAATACAAAGGATCTTTGCACCAGTCTTAAATAACCCAGCTCCATTAAATCCCATTAAAAATTCCCCCTCCCTCCACACACCCAAAACTAGTCTCTGAAGGCTTTTTCCCCCTCCCTTGATTTTCAATGGCATCCTTGAAAAGTAGCTCTGCTTTACTCCTCAAGGCCAGACGCAAAGACAGGAAAGTGAACATGAGGAATAATACACCCCCAACAAACTGAAAACTCCAAGGATTTCCAGGAAAACCCTTATTATGCCTTTATCCATTAGGTCTGAAATTCAAAGTAGTCAACACACCTGTATCCAGAAATTCAGATCTTCAGAGATAGAAGTGCAACAATGTCAGTTTTGCATGAGTGTTTTTCATGTGAAGATCTCTTCCAAAGCTACAGATACATGGGCAGTGCTTTCTGTAAAGCTGAACTGAAAACAGATATTCTGCTTTACAAGAAACTGCCACTTTTTCAATCTTCTTCCACTCTAGGCTTTTCAAAGAGATATATTTGCCACAAGTTAAAACACTTGAGATTTTCAGACAACTGAAACATTGTTTCAATCAAGAAAAAAAATCTGTCACTGAAATTGAACAACTTTTTTTGTACATTGTGCACTATATAGACATACATAATGTGTAAGTACAAGTATTTAAAGACAATGTTGGGGTTTTTGTTTGTTTTTTTAAGAAAAAAAGATAGTGTTACTTTGCAATAAGCTCGAAATTGAAAGTTATCACCCTGCTTCTTCAAAACTGAGGCATTTTCATAATGTGCTTTGTTTTCAATGAGTCAGAATTTTGCCAGGGGAACTGTTTCTCTTGGCCAGATTCCAATTAGCTCTAGTGATGCGTTAGAGCAGGCAGGACACCAAAAGAAGCTGGGTTGGTTTATTCATCTATGATTCTATCATCACATGGGCAGCATACATCTGAACCAGTTAGCGTTTGCACCAAGGTTTTGTCAGCTTATGCAAGCTGCAGGACAGTTGCTACCTGCAGTGTTAGCAGAGCTGTGCTCAGCCCTTTACAAGAAAAATTGAGCACAGCAAAAGCTTTGTGCAAAATAAGACTCTAAGAAGCACAGCTAAGCTTCTGTATTTTCCTTTTTGAATGTGGTACTGCATCCCATTTTAGTACGTGGAAGAAACCAAACTTGCATCCCCCCACCAGTGGTATTTAAAAGATGTGTAGATGTGGTGCTGAGGGACAGGGTTTAGTGGTGGAATTGGCAGTGCTGGATTAATGGTTGGACTTGAAGATCTTAAAGGTCTTTTCCAACCTCAGCAGTTCTAGGATTTTAGATTCTAAGTCTTAGAGTCTACAACTCTAGACTATGGTAAGCTTCTCTTTCTATATATGTCAGAGCTGAGATTATGCAGATTTTATTTCTTGCTATGCTATAGGGATGAAGATCAGAATCCTTCACTGCTGCTAATTGTTCATTTTTATTGCATGTGTCTATTGAATTTAATTAAACTTGGCTCACAACCTTTGCGTATGCAATAATGAATAATAGTTAATAGCCCATTTCTCATTACATTTCAGTCAAAGGATGCCTTAATGCTCCATAAAACATATTGCGTATATTTAGGATTTTTTACTTTACCCAGCAGCGAAGCAGCCATCTCTCACGATGCCTTGTATCAAATCTTCAGCAGTGCAAAGAAACCCCCCACTCACCTCAGACTAGACTACAGGGATACCAAGTGCAAATGAAATGGCTCTCAGCTAGGGATTAGTAAAGAGGCTATATTGATTTATATCACTGTCTGGCAAACTGCTTGAGAAAACAGATTTGTGCTCTGTGAATGGAGAAATAACTCGGCGTTACTTTTCCTTATCAGAATGGCAGCATGTCCTCTTAGCAATGAGAGATCACATGCGTCTACAAGTAGCAACTATCTTATAATGTCAGTCAAAATCACAGCTCAAGTTGATCAGGATGAAAAAGCCCTCTCTCCAGTCAGTCATGTTTTCAGTCCATATTTGCTCAACCCGGAGAGTAATAATTAAAATACAAAACAACTTCCAAAGAAGCAGTCCTTGTATCTGCTAAAATGTTAGGACAAGATGTTTAGAAACTTTGTCAAATATTTTGGTTTTCTGTGGGAAAATCCATATTCCCAGTGTGGCATGTGGCTTCCTCGGGGATCTCTCAACCAATCTTCACATTTCTAGAAAAGGGGAGCTTAGTCCCCAAATCCACATTGTTATTTTTTGACTTCTGTGATGATGGGATAGGCATAGTCATCTTCATCCTCTCCATGCTGAGCAAGCATCTGCCACGTTATACCTTTTTTTCACCACAACTTATACTGTAAAAATTCAGAGGGAAATGGGACCTTGTCTCTCCTGTAACACTGGAGATGAAGGAGAATTTGCTGGGTGATTACTGACAATTTTGTTATTCAGCAGGGGAGACATGATAATAGAAGTCAGTGTCATGTCCTAGTTTGGGAAATATCTATCCCCCCTGATGGGGATGGTGGAACCCCTCACTTCATGCTGCTGTGCCCGCGTGAGATGGTGAGCCCACACTTGGTCTGTGCAGCTCTCCTGCTCTGCTTTCTGAGCAGCCACACCATGGAGCAGCACAGTGCCCACCTGCTCAGGGCCAACAGCTCACAGCAGTGGATGAGTTGCAAGATTTTTATGTAACAGAGGCTTCTCATAACAAGTTAATGCTGACCTGTCCTAAGAGCATCACGTGCAAATATAAGCTACAAAAAACAGGCAAAGGAAGAATCTTGTACCTCCCTCCTGCAGCCGCTGAGGAGGAAACCCATCCATCAAAAAGAAAAAAAACCCTAACACAATATCCCTCTGAGAGTCAAGAACTCATAGCACAGAGCCAGACCCTAAGTTTTGGCAACCTCTGAGGACCCTGGACCTGGACCACCGCTGTCAGGACTGGACTAGGCGATTCACACAAAGGATAGTGGTGAATCCCAGCCCTTGCAGAGCAGACCAGAGGTGCATTGTAAGCACGTGTCATTTCTGCGATCTCATGCATTGCAAAGGGCAAACATTTCTGCTTGGCACAAGTCAGTTGCAGAGCAGAGATAGAGCTACTCCTCCCACAGTATTAAACAGAATGAGGAGAAAGGGTAAACTCAGTTGAAGCTAAGCTTCTGCCTGAAGACATGAAAAGGAAAACCATAGAGAAGATGCTGCGATTCTGCCCAGAGCTGGTCACAAACAGCCCATCTGCCTCCAACTTTTGATAGCGTCCTAGTAACCTCTGCTGTTACTGCAATTCAACATCAACTTCCTCTGGCTCCGCATGAGAAATATCTCCTCTTAGGATAAGAAGAGGAAAAAGTAATTAATAGATAAGGGTCTTCCCAGTGGAAGCTGATTTCCTTTTTGATCCACAAAGCATTGCAGATTAAAAACTGGAACTAAACAATTCATAGAATTGCTGCTGGAGAAGTGGGTGCTTTTCTCCTTTGCAGATTAGGGACACTGCTACCCTCCCGTGCAACCACGATGGCAAAATTCCCCTGTCCAGCACGCCTGCTAACCGATCCCTTTGAGTCATTAAAAGGAAGACAGAATAAAATTTCCTGCACTGATTAGAAATGTGGAGACAGCAATCACTGTCATTTGCATTCAATCAGGTGTTTGTTTCCCCTGATAGAAGAGCATCAAGATTATTTGAAAAGCACTAAATAAGTGCTATGCTATTTCACTAATTAAACACACCCTTCTGCTCTAATAATTGATGAATAACGACTGAACTTGACTCGTAATCCCTTTGTCTTCTATTATTTACTCTTTTTTTAAACAGTGATTTATAACAAGGTAGTGCTTTCATTATTCTTGTTAATTACCTCTGTTCTCTACTTCAGCTTGTAAAATGTAATTGCCTGAAACGTAAATCTCGTCTTGCCACCTATGTTCACACATCGTTAATATTATTCTGGCCATTCTTAGGGAAAAAATCTGTATAAAACATAATTATACATGTGCCATTAAGTGCTGTGTTGTGTTGAAGATGCACCAAGCCTTTTCTGAGAACTAAGCTAGTCTGTGTATTAAGCCTTCCTGTTTCTGTTAATGTGCTTGTGTTCCCTTAAGGAGAATAAAAAAAAACCCCACATTAATTGGTCAGTGAATATCATAGATCCAACTAACACACCTCCTTGAGCATGCAAACCCTGCTAAGTGGCTGCTAACACTTTTGTGACAGGGGAGCAGAGCACTTTAATGAACTCTCCTTCACTCCCCACCCCCGGAAACAATAATTTCACTGAACTGAACACTGATCAGTAGGCAAGAGGGTAGCAAATAAATGCAGCAGCTACTCACTTGAGTGATTATCAAGTTTCTTTCTGTGTATAGATAATCCCCAAACAAATTATTTTCATCCTGTCTGCTCCTGATACTTGAAACCAAAAGAACTGCATATCACAGAGAACAGACACCTTCCTGTGGCCATTTTTTTTTTTCCCCATTGTAATTTTTTAGTATTGCTCATATGATTATACGTAAGGAAAAACCTATTAGAAGGCAAGGAAACGCATTATCCCCAGCTTATTGTTGACAAGATATTAGCTCAGTATTTGTCAGGTTTCTGGTAATGAACAAGTTTATACTCAACACTTCATCTCTCCAACAAAACACTTGGCTATATGAACAGCAGTAATATCCCAGCTGAGCCTAGTGAGAAACATGTTTATTATATCTCAAAAAAAAAAAAATCATCCCATTCCTCCCTGATTCATCTACTACATTATTACCTAAGTGTGCATTTGGAGGTACTAGATCAGCTAATGTAAGCCCTTCAGCCAACAAGCATTATCAAGTGTATTTCCATTATCTTCCATTCTCCACAATCATAGGAAGGACAGCCTATAAAACACTGCAATTGCATTTACAATTGTTAATTACTGTAAATTCAGTGTTTGAGATAAGAGCGTTCACTTTCTCCAGGTCTTCTACCTGATGTATCGTAGCTATTACGGCTTTTAGTTGGATTCGCTGTGGCAAAGTCCTGTCCAGGGTGTTTCTCCTGCCTTACACCAGCGAGCAAGATCCAGATCAGACCTTCCCAGCACTACAGCCCCATCAGAGCCAGACCTTCAATGCCTCAAACTGCCGATCTGATAGGCACAGGCCATAAGGGGAGGAAGCAGGATGTAGGCCGGTAGATGAAATCAAAGGTCTTTCTCCATCTTTTCCTAAACTTCACATGACTACAAGGAAAAATATTTCCTGCCTGACCCCACCTGTGGTTTATTGAGTAGTGGCATTCTTGATAATGCATGTTGCCTGATGAAAGCATTATAACTTGGTTACTTTGGGGGAGGGTATGGAAATGGAATAGAAAAGCTGAGTCTTTAAATCAATTTGTAAATCTATGCCAGATTGTGATACACAGCATAAAAGAGGCAGGTCAGAAGGCAAAGTCACCCACAAGAACAGCTCCCAGAAATAGACAGATTAACCCCCACCAAGGGAAAGGTTTATTTCTTAAAATCAAATCTATTCGAGACAAGCTATAGAGCTAAAACAAGTTCTGGGACACAGCTTCCTTTCTTCTGAATGCAGATCTGCTACAGAAGTGTATGTGCCTTCTAGAGATTTTTCTCAAGAAAAGTGGATAAATCCCATCACAGTCCTAATTTAAAGTGCTAAAAGTGACTCCTCAGTCTGAACTAATCATTCGATAGGGCCAAATATGAAGCAACCCATCCGTGGTTAAACTAGTTGCATAAGAAAAGTTAACTGACTTGCTTCTTAGCAACCTGTTTTTCTCTGTTTAGCTTAGATTTCTTCCAGACTATCTTTCCTCATGACCTGGGAAGCTGCCATATCTGTGGCTACCTCACCTCGTGCAAGCTGCTGTGAGATGGGCACCAGCAGCACGTGTACGAATGTTTGCCACTCCAGTTCCATTTCTGGATAGGTGTTTACATCCGAGATGTCTGCTGACACGGCTAGAGAAAGCTAAGACTGGCTTGATGGTTGCAGCCCTGCATTTGGGGAGTGCTGCTCTGTGCCTGCTCTCCTGGTGCCTCCTGCCTCTCGACCTCCTCACCAACACCAATTTGAAACACGCGTGTCCAACACGAATGGTTGGCAAGGAAGGCAGTGTCACCAAGGACTCCTTACAATCAGGCACAGAACATATTTTCATGCCAAGGGGGTCTCTCTGAAATTGACTTAATTAAAACTTCTGAATTAATAAGCCTATCCTTCATTAGTAGCCAGAGCGATAAAAGCAGCATGGAACTTCTCTTTAATGAAACAAAGCATACCTCAAAAGCAAGGAGGAATGTGGAAAAATAGTTGTACTCTGAGAGCCGATTTAGCTGCGGTTGGTGCATCATTATAATGACTATCAGGCAACCGCTGCGTGTGTTCTAGTGAAGGAAGAAACATTGGACAAAGGAGCGTATATCAGAAACAACGGAATCAGCTTTGAAAGTTAAAAATACAGGTATAACAGGATACCTGTGATCTGGTGTTGCTCGGGTATTCTTGTAGACCAGAACACCTCACGTATTCGGAGGCAATTACTGTAAGATGTCTAACGATCTATCAGGAGAGCAGTGGAACAGATTACCTGAAACCTATTCTGTGTTTATCTTTGTGAAAAGGAAGTGAAGAAAAGTCCTAAATACATTGATCTCAGAGCATGGCAGATAATGAGACCCAGATCACAAAGCTGTCATTGGGCTCATCTGTAATTCTGGATGCATCACACACCACTAAGCACCTCTTCTCTCTTCTTAAAGTTTTCTGTTGTTTTGTAGTTTTTCTAAAGTTTTACAAGCTACTGCTACTAACCTAACACAATTGTATCTCCTGCACAGCTGGGGGTTCCCGAAGCTAGTTTTCTAAAGAAAATGTATTTTCCATCCACTGCCTCCATGAGCCTCCCTACTGAGAACAGTTTATGCTTAGCTACACTCAGGACATAATAAATGTGAAAGAAAAGGAGGTAAAGTGAGAATTTAAAGAGCTGTATCAAATTTTATCACTCGAAGGTCTGGCGATGAACACGATCCCATTTTCTTCTGTTTAGTGCATTTTGGAGTTCATTTTTCACAGAAACCTCCACATCCACCTAAAGGATTTTATTTTATTTTTTAAAGTACCCAAAATGGGTGAACTGGTCAGACTCTAATTGTGTCTGAAAGGCTACAGTTGACATACACTGGAGACTTAATTATGTAGTGTGCAGCTCCATCTGTCAGCTGCAATATCTTTTGTTACCAAGAATTAGACTTCCATAGAAGATGACGTGACAGATTCAATTTGCTTTCACAAGGATAACTGTTATGTGGGCACTTGAATGATGCTGGAATTTAGAACAACATTTACATTTCTTGTGTAGACATAGAAATGCTATTTACAGCAAAGTTTGTCCAAAATATAAAACTAAGATGGAATGAGTGGCAGCCAACACAAAGCTGAAAACCATGAAAAAATTGATGAAAGTATCATTAAATGAAGGATAATCTTACACAACACAGCCTGAATAAAGATGCACTAATACACATGTAGAAAAAAATCTGAAGAGTTTATTTTTGTGTGAAGTTAATGGAAATAGCAGTTGTACTAAAATTCTAGTGCTTTTATGGCAAATCTGATAGCAAAATGTAAAGACCATAAAATTCCATAAAATTTTGGAGGGAGAAAGGATAAAGATTTCCCCTAAACTAGAGATTTTTGACCTTTTTCAACGTGTTTACTATGAAGTTTTTTTTCAAGGCTGATGCAGACTGATGTAAAACTATTTAAGCATGATGCCTCTAAGCTTATCTTTCTTTTCTGCCTTTGCAGATAGCTCACGGATCACATCTCTAGATTCTTCGCCAGGTAGACAGTTACCCATGTATCTGGGTAAGGCCAGCTCATGGTTACTTTAGACTCACTGCTACACAGCCACTCATCTAGCTGAGATATCTGATCACTTACGACTGTGGGTCCAGACCTTCCAAGGGACACCAATACCTGTTTATTACGTGTTAGCATGAAAGGAAGAACAAATATTATTTCCAGAAATCATATGTGAACTGTAAGTTTTCCTCCAAGTCTTTGCAATCGTGTTTTCTTAGTTTTTCTTAGCATACATCTCTGTCCCATTTCAGTTTGTGTAGCCCCCGCAGACTGCAAGGGAAGCAAAGCAACTGATGACAACATGCTGGCATATTTACAGAAAGAAACAGAAGTGGGAAAAATATACAATGAGGGATTTTGCTATTTGCTCTAAAATTAAGAGACTTGTTAATTAGAAAATGCTTTTCATAACTGATTTCATTTGAAATGGTGAGAACCTCACTCATTTACTGTCTGCGACACATTTCAACTGATGAACAACAAAATTATTTTTAGCAAGCTATACATTCATCATATACCAATGCATCTGGAAGTCTAACCTGCCATTATGTCAGCATGCAATGTACAGTTTTGAAAAACTCCCTATATTTATCAGCTTCTGAACGTAATGGTTGCCCAATTATCTCTAAAATTGTTATAATCTTAGTTTTAGCTGAAAAGCTTTTATTGAAAATCTACTAGTAATCTTCCATAAATGTTAGTCATAAACACCACTGCTAAATCATAAAAATTTAACTGCTTGTGATTAATCTGGAGAGAGACTTACATTAACATATTCAGTTCTAAATGGTCTCTCATCCCAGCATCAGATAAATACTGATAAATTGAATTAGCTTGCTTAGTGTGAGGTTTGCGGGGAGCTGGCTTGCAAACCTCCCCTGAATTTCTATTTTGGCATCCCGGCAAAAGTGTGAAAAATCCAACCCTGGGCTAGATTTTCTGAAAGTGGCACCAGTGTGTGAGAATCTAACAAAATGCCATATCCACACTCTTCTGAATGTGCTGCTAACGTTCATTTTACATTCTGTGCCCATGCAGATTTTACTTCCCAAAGCACCAAGCAACCTGCAAAGCACCAGGCAAACCATAATTTCTCCATAATTGCATCCCACTGCAAGCCTCCAAGCTCTGCTCTGATTGAACCTCTTCCTGCCTGCTTGCCACATATACCCTGCTCTGCGCACTCTGGGCATTTAGATTCACAATGCAATCTATAGCCATGAAATGGAGACACGAGTAGGGGACCAATATCACCAAAGCCTACAGAGGCCACCAACAAGGGTGTGGATAAACATGCCCATAGCCTGATTGGAAGCAGGAAGACATAGCTATGCAAGGTTGCTTGAGAATATCAGTGCTGATAGTGGCTGCATTCCCCATCTGTATTATAGTGGAGAAGAGCTATCAGAGAAAACCTGCACGCTCATTAGTGTGACAAGGCCTGCACACTGTTTGGCTCCTCTGTAGCAGAGCCATAGCTGAAAGGCAGACATATGCAAGGGATGGGAATGATGTTAACGTTATGGGCTGGCGACAGCTGCAGCTGAGCCAAGCTGAGCGAATCCACGACCCTATGGACTTCACTAACCATGCGTGGATACATTTCCATACTAATTTGTATACTTTGCAAATACATAAAATACACCTCTTCTGCTGCTACAATTAATTCATATCTACTTCCAGTTTGACAAACTGTAATTGAAGCCAAAGCTGAACAAGAACTAATACTGGTTAATGAGAATTCACTAAATACTGATTTGAATATTGCTCTCGTTTGCAGCCTAACGAGAGCTTGAGAGCTGCCGAAGGAATGAAGCAAATCTAATGAACATAAAACCAGGGCATCAGTGCTGCTCGCTTAGAAAGGAATGGTTGAATGCTGGAGCAGCTTGGGGAGCTGCAGAAATCTGTTCTCCGGGGGCTCAGCCAGGAAGATACCCACACAGCCAGGGCTCAGGGGGCTGCCTGCGGCACTGGGCTGCCCCAAGCTCCTCCTGGCAGCCTCTGAGCTGTGCCATGTGTGAGCACTATTCCCTGCAGAGATCCACCAGCTGACAGAGATACTCTGTGAAACTAATACCTGCCAAATGACTGCAACACTGGGGTGAAGGTGTGTTTATTTCACCCCAGTATTTATTTTCTCAAACACCTCCCCTTTCCCTTGCTAACAGAACCACCCAGAGATCACCTCAGGTTGTCCTTCCCTCCATGGGGCTGGTGGGGACAGAGAGGTAGGAGATGCCTGGGGATCGCTACAGGAGCTGAGTGCTGCCCGTTCAGCAGATGGCTTTGTTTAGCAGCCACATGGGCACCTTAATACCTTTCACATATAGGTAATGTTCCTCACTTCCCTAATGTACAAATCAAGTGGAAAAAGCCTCCAAACAGCTCAATTAAACCCCATATAACTGACACCATGGGAAGCTTCTGACCAATGCAGAAAGCTAAGATATGTTTTATTTCAGTAAAATGAGTAAATAGCTTCTCCAGCACACCAGAAAAATGTAGAAAACATGCAAACTTTAAACCACCATTTGGTGTTAAATACTTGTAAAATCATTTTTTTCCTTAGATTAATATCTCACATTTATCTACTCTATACATTTTGGAGACATAGTGAAAATTGCTTATTTCTAATAAAATGTAGCAACTGTACCCTAAGGAAAAATTACTGTGTTATGAAATATTTTTCCCCTCTACCACAGCCAATTTAGTTTTCATTTAAAATTCAATAACTGCATCATACTCAGAATCTTCCACGACTGTCATAATGACTTTGAACAAAAAGTGTGCTGTAAACAAGGAAGATTAGAAAGACATTATTGAGGTAATTTCTCCAAGTTTCTTTCACACAGTCAGAGATGCAGAAAATGGATGCAACAGTTCATGTGAGTATGATTTAGAAATAAATAGGAAAAAGGAAGCATTTTGTTCCACAGATACTTTGGTAATAAACACATTACTTTCCATACTTTATGTGTGATATCTTTCACTGCTTGGTGGAAGGGATCACTTTGTTGTTTCTTTACTGAAATACTGATGTAAGTGAAGAAGACAAACAATATAATGTTGCTAGGAAAATGCTGCCTCCTTGCTGTAACATTTTCTTTCCTTACATCTTAGGAAGGAGCTCTAACAATTGAAATGCAAAGTAACATGGAGAAGCTTTCAGTGTTGTTTCCTGTTTATCCTTTGGAGTTAAAGTAGTTCATTACCAGTCTTCTATCAAGTTCCATTCCCCATTATCAGCATTCCTTATTCCTGGTGAGGGATGCAGCCCAGCACGTCCTGATACAATTACTTGCTCAGGACTTTGCTTAGCACACCTTAGACACCTGCAGTGACTGCTGCAGGCACCTGCTAGGTATATGCTCTTTCACAGCAACAACATTACCGGTGTTTTATACTCTTATATTACAACTCCCTAGGATGATTTCTGGGAAGAAGGTGAAAATTCGTAACTTTGCTATATCTCACTATAACCCACCACCCAGCCATGGCTTCTGCACCTGCTGAAGCGGTACCTGTGAAACCCTGCTCCCCCTTCTCCTCTGCTTTTCAGCTACCCTTGAGATCACCTCCACAACAGAAACACCCATGGGAATTGCCACTTTGCAGGGGCAGAAAGAGGGGAGAGAAGCACCCTGAACAGTTGGCTGTTCTCAGGATACAAAATGCTGGTTGGTCAAAAAAAACCCCTTTATTTCCCCCACTCATATTATCCTCTCCCTGTGGGATCTGTTCAGAATGAAACAGAGTGGGAATTACAACTGTCAACTTAAAATTTAACAACAAAAGCTGATTTTCATTTCTCTTTACAGGCCTGCACAACAGCAGCTGCCTTCTCCCCGAAGGACTGCATGTTCTTATTTAACAGAAGCATGCAAACTCCATTTAAAAAAAAAAAAAAAAAATCTGGTGTAATTCTTTTCCTCTTGTCTACTCTAATCAATGTACTTTAAAGTGTTGACAGTAATTTTTGAGGGTTTTGCCAGGTCATTAATCCAGAGGAGGTCTCTGTATGCCAAACCCTGATCATATTTATGCCAGACAGCTTTAACAAGTGCTCTACAGACACAAGATCACATTAACACCATTGACTTTCTGCCCCTCTTTATTCATCTGAAATAAACATTGATATCCCAGGAATTGATAGGCCTTCTGCAAGCAGAGGTAGCAGGGCATGCCATTTTTACAAAGCTATGGCATAGGTGTCAGCAAGGAGTATAGCAATCTTTGGAAAAATAGGCCATGAAGAGCAAACAGAGCTTTCATAAAATAAATCAAACTCCTGTAAGTGAGCAAGAAAGTACCAGTCTGTCCTTTGACACATACAGGGCAAGAACCAGTCTCTCACTGTACAGGACTGTCCTCGAGAAATTAATCTGCTACATGGATTTTCCACGTGGTCTCTATCCTTTACAAAGAATTAGGTGTTCAGGTCCAGTATCTGTTCAGTGTTGTAGCTGAATCGTTGCTCAATTTGGGCTTCACAACACTTTTTAACGTCTTACCACAGAAAATCAACAGAAAACCTCTATTGCATTCAGGTACTTTTAGATTTGATACTACACATCTGATGGAAGGGTAATTCCCACAGCTTACTCTATTTTCTTATTGTAGGCCTTGAATCCAATCTCTGACTATGGACTCCAAGAAATACCACAGTAGTGAACAATTCAGAATATTTGCTAGATTTCTTTCTCACAAAATACTGGTTCACGTGCAAATAAAGGCTTCTTAAATTTTCTAATTATCTGAACCCCAGTGTGGAATGGGGACATAAGGATTGTGAAAGTCTTGGTGATTCCATCCCATATGTTCAAAGATTTGACACCTGCTAGATTCATGTACTCAACTCCATTACCATTTGGCATTTGTTACTAGTCAGCTGCCAGCCCCTGAAAAATCAAGAAAAAACAACCCCTGCTGTCTCCTGGAGAACAGCAATGTGTTCAACTATCAGTAAAAACCAGCTTCAAATTCATGATAGCCTTTTGTTTTTTTTTTCACATTGGACCTGCTATTTGCTATAAACACTTGGTCCTAGTCCTCAGCACTGGGAAAGGTAAGAAACAAAAGGATGGATTTTGCTTGGTTTGAATGCCATGCTTCATGCAGAGGGAAATAATCGTGCAAGTGCTTTCTTAAAACCTGGCCACACTACACTGATTCAACAGGCAGTTGGCATGATGAGATAAAAGGATGTGGCTCAGGCTGATTAATCAACCCCCCTTATGCTTGCCAAAGCCTAATTATTCTTTGATCTATATTAATGACTTCAGTAAGCATAGTACACCTGGTGGGAGTTCTCAATGGGGAGTAGTTTAGACTAAAAGGAAAACTCCTCCCTGTGTCACAAAAACCTAATTTGCTTATATCAGTGGAATCAATTGTTTTATACAGAACTGTGGTTTCCCACAGGTACTGTTGGTCGTATTGAGACACAGGCAGTTTTTGCTATTTGTCAAACCGTAGCTTTTTGATACCGGTACACTCCATCTCAGGGTCACTTTAAACAACATACAGCTATTGCATACTGTTGCTGTATGGAGCTTTTTACTGACTAGTCTGTCTGTAACTCACATGAGCACAGACACACATATCTCATCGCTTTCTGCATTCTCGGCAAGATGAATGAGCTGCTCATATCCCAATTTAAAATTCAGCAAGAGATTAATTTACATCCAGATCCAGAAACATTCATGTGGGTAAGAAAAAAATCCACAATTCTATGAACAAAGCTATTCACTCCAGCTTTGCTCAATTTAAAAAATCCTATCATTAAAACAAAGTAAACTGTGGAAAGCATAGGTCTGTGCTCGTGCAAGGGGAACTCATATCAGGATCTGACTGCATGAAATGGTACTTTACAGTCATCCAATAGCAAAGACATCCAGGGCAAATAGAAACACAGAGAAATAAACCAGAATTATTTCTGGCAAATCTACCTGGAACTGCATCATTTTCTAACAGAAATTTTAAGCTCGGAGTAACAGATGAATGGAGATGTGCATGTGAGCAGCAGACAAAACAGTAGAACAAAGGCTTAAAGAATGGCTTGTATTTGTGAACAGATCAAGCTACGGTAAACTAATAACATCCACAGGGATCTTTGTTGGTCCCCTTCATGATGTTGAGGATAATCCTGGAAGAAAGTATCCTTTGCTTTACCAGGAATAGTTGCTCAAATCCCAAAGGCAGGAAAACAATTTCCTGTGCATCTGTGGACATTGACAACACACTGAAGTTTGAGAAGCTGTTATTGTTTACTCAAGAATTTAACAAAAGGAATGAGGATCAGAGATTTTACGTAAGCAAGAACTGCATCAAAATAGCTCTTGTCTATGGAGAACTCGGAAGAAACAAAGAAACTAACATTCTGGTGTTTCCCTTGGGTGCATGAATATTTGAGAGCCCTGGAATAAATGAGTGCTGGAGTTTTGCAACAAAATGACAGACACGAGTTGTTTTGTGAGGAAAATCTTGGAACACATCAGTTTCGGAGTCATACATAGGTGGAGAAGTGGAGCAAACCTGTATTGTACCAATTATCATGCAAACAATTTGCAAAAAACAGTAGTAGAAAACTTGGCCGAATGCAACTAGAGAGAGTCTCCTGCTATTGACTGCTTCCAGAACCCATCTCATTGACCAAAGCAGGAGAGGACAAGTCTTAAATCACACGCAAGACAGAAATTATTTGGCAGACAGATCAATGATGACAACACTTTGTTTCTTTCTTCAGAATATTATGGGCACACAGTATTTTCTCCAGCAACAGAATTCATTAGTTTAATGTGAAATGCTGCGGGAACGAACAGCGATCATAAAATTATAAGACAGATTACATGTTTGTCTCAAATAGTGTTGCCCAGAGCTCTTTTTTGTTTATTATTATTTATTTCTCCGTTTCAATACAACTCCTGCCTATATTTTGTTCTTCCCCTCCTGCCCCAATGACTTTATTTTAGGCCCTTTAAATCTTAATGCCCTGGGCATAACCTGTTCAACATATCCATGGCTATATGGGAGTTATGTGGCCATGAGAAAGCACAGCATCTGGAAAAGAGGTATGATCTTGCTGGTTATGAACCAACCTTTCCCATTCAGGGAAGCAAGGCACGCAAATATCTACATACACCTACAGTGCATATAGCAGCCACGGATCTTGTCCTGCCAGCCCGCTGATAAGGTCACCAAATTCAAGGGACCAAAGCGTTAGTTGATAGCAATCTATCAATGGGACGTCACTTATTTATAACAGCAGACTTGCCCTGTTATGTATGCTTTGTACTATCATTTCCTTCTAATCAAGAAACAAACTCAATTATACTTCTCTGCTCCAGGCATAACTAATCAGCAGGCAACTCCCTCAGTAAGTCCAGCCATTTCAAATACCTCCTCTCACACACAGATATCTCAAATAAGAAGTGTAACTTCTATACCCCTCAAGGGGTGCAGGCACAGTCATTAATCTTTCTTTCATCTCACAGAATGCTAATAAAACAATCACCTCCCTATCCCTGAATTGGGTAGGTCCTAATTAACATGCTAATTGGGCCGATCTTCCCTAATGACTCCCAAACCTCAGCAGTAATATGTTATTTAGATAGAAAAGAGTTATCTAAAAGATGGGTAGAATTAAAAAAACTGGCAAGCCAGAGCAGAGTTTGGATAGGCAAAATATTGAAACGGACCTTTCTGCTGTGAGAATTAAAATGCTCCACTTGCCTATGCTACAGATCATATATTTACACATCCAACACTTTGCAAGGTTCAGAGCAAGAGGCATCTTGAAGGCAATGTGCAGCTGTAATAAAGAATGTTATTCAAGCAGAGAGAAACAATATATGAGTAACAATGAAGTTTTTAAATATATTATTAAACCTGTTTATTTTAATATCTCTCTAAATAAATTTGGCTTTTATTATATGACACAAAAATGTACAAGCATTTTTGTAAATCCAGCAATGCCAGCAGCTCTGGCAGTTTGTATTCATGAGCAACTTCAAGATGGATAGTTCAAGTCTTAATGGAATTAGTCCACTGGGGCTAGTATTGTGTTTATGCAGTTAAAGGCTCAATATAATCAAATTTCTGTGCATTTGCTCTCTTCAGAAAACAGGACTCAATAATAATTTAAATCCCCCCTTAAGCAAAAATGAAAATATTGGCAGATGACATAAAAGTCATTGTTGTAAACTTTTCTTCATGCGTGCCTCATAGATAACAGCAGAGTTTTGTTAGTAAGAAATTAGAAGGTTTGAGCCTTACAAAACCAAAGCTTTGATGTGTCTCTCTTGAAACTTTTACTGCAGAAGTCCCTGCAAACATGGCCTTACCCTACACACGTAGTTGAGGAGCACGCTGGCTCTGAAAAGCAGCATTTCTGCCATACCGTGCAGAGCCAGGACTGCCTCACACCCCATGGTTGTGTTAGAGAGGACAAACTCAGCGTGTCAGGGCTACACAGCAGCAGGTCACCCCAGTCTGGGTAACTGAGACAAACCTGAAGCACCTGCTTTTGGTCCCAGAGTGGAAAATATCAGAGGAAACCCAGATTTTTTTTATTTTTACCCACCCCCCTGCCCCATTTTTGTAGCACACAGGAGGAGAAATACCATCAGGGGGGCACCAAGGTATTATTTTTGTACAAGTTTCTGGACTTTATTTAAGTCCATTAAAAAAAGCCATGAAAAGCAGTCAAAACATTTCACTGTGATATTTTGTTTTCTGACCCAGAAAGATTTTTCATAAAAAGGATTTTTTTTACAAGATGCCAAAAGCTAAAATGAAATGTGTTTGTCCCAATTGCTGCAGTTCTTTCCAGTTTTAGTTTTTATGACCCTTGTTCACAAAACCAACCTTCTTTCCTCTCCTCCCCCTCGTTTTACAGTGTCTGTGAAAAAAACCCCAAACACAAACTTCACCTATTAATATATTTTCTCTACATAGAAAAGAGGGACAAGCAAAGCAATCATGGTTACTCATGGCTGTGACAGGCTAAGAAAAATAATGAGTACAGCTGAGCTCTGGACCATTTGGAGCCTTTCTTTTAACCTTTCTGTATATCCAGACAAACCTCCTCTCACTTCTGAAAACCCATTTGATAAAGAATCTGCTGGTTCCGTTTACTGGCAACTACAATACAAACACTGGCTTTAGATGTACTAGCAAAAGTCCTGTTAGGAGGACACACCTACTCCACTCAAGTCACTGAGGTACTGATTTAAGCAAAGCCCCTTAGCTCTTTTGGTAACATACTTCTTCTCTTACCTTCATATGAGTCAGTATATAACATACATTTAGACAAAATACAAGAGCGAGTCATCAGTCTGAACAGACAAGACAGAGTCAAAGCAATACAATATATAGTCTGAAAGAAAATTACCTTTTCTTATGTATGTGGTACTGAAGCATATGAGATCACAAAGACATCACTTTCCACATACCTTGTTTTGAATGATAGCAGTTTTTTCTTAGGAGTTACTGACAGAAGATAACATTACAATGAAATTACTCTAGCACGTATCAGGCTCACTTGTGTTTCTTGTCTGCTATTCTGTTATATAGCACAACAGGGCTAGAAAGTCCTTGGGTCAGAACTACTGCATTACAGAACAAGCTTTTAGCTCCTAGCAAGTTCTTAGAGAGCTTCCTCATCCCTGCCTGGCAAATGGTTAATTACTGTTGAGCATACAGAGCTTCTTTCTAACATCTTTAAAGAGCACCTGTTTGTGGTGTCTTCACTTACCAATATTTAAAGCATCTGCCAGTGATGGGAATCCTGGCTGGTATTTACAAAATCAATCAATCAATCTTCTCCCTGGTTGAACTTCAGCTGGACCTTGTAAAGCTAACTCATGCTCCACACCCACACATCATATGCGGCATATTCCCCACCTCTTCTCAAAGACAGAGCTGAAAAACACCACCTAATCCCACAGTAGAGATGCAGCTTCTGGGCCAGCACCCATTTTTCTGTTATTCCCTACTCAGGTTGGGTAAAGATCAAGCCCTTGCACAATTTGATGGTTCAAGGCAACGTTCTGTACATGAAAGAAAGACATCAAAGAAACAGTACTGTTCAAGATGCCTAACAGGGCTTCCTGGGACCTTCAGCTCTCCGAATTATTCCTAACAGAGCCAGGAAATCTGATTCCGGCTCAGGTCATCCTGGTAACCACATGCCCATCTAACTTTGCAAATATGACTTCAACATGAAGAATGGCTTTAGAATTGAGTTTTGCTAGCAAAATTACATTTGAAATGAAAGAGCAGATGCTATCATTTTTGTGAATGAGCCAACTCTGGTTAATGGGTGAGGCTGCGAGCCAAGTTGTGCGTAAACGCTAAAGAAAGCAAATAACCTTACAGTTTCCTCCATCCAATTTCCAGGGAACTTTAACTAGAAAAAGTACTTATGTGAACATAAGTGGGCAGCTCCTGAAGTCCTGATTTCTCAGAGGGAAACCCCACAAATACCTCCTTCTTCCAAACTTTCCATGTACAGGGGTACTGGGCAATGAGCATTGAGGCTACCAGCTTGAGACAAGGCCCAGAACAATATTTTAGACACCAGTGTGATAAATCACATTCTGGAGGAGCTGAGGCACCACTTAGTATCAGGAAATATATGCAAACATTTTATTGTATTTATTCACAAGCAGCATACAAACTTAATGTGGTGAAGCCAGCAATGGGATACCTTCAGCAAGATGATGGCTACTGGTCATTAAACTCCAGAGAAAGATGGAGGGCGACCTCATTTTAATTACTATAATTGTAAAGATAAAGAATGAAGAAGAATAAAAATAAGAGAAAGGAAGGACATTACTGCTTTATTGCTTTAACCTGTAGATTTTTTTTTTTTTTTAGATGTAGTTAGCAAGAGAACCGAAGTCAAAAACTATAGAAAACATAAACCCTCCAGAATGTGTGTAACCAGCTCCTTTTCATGCCACATAGATAGAAACTCTCAAATGTGATTTTATCTATGAGACATCTGGACGCTTTCCAATCACTGCCAGTCATTATGGGCTTCCTCCAAGCCTCCAAAAGCCAAGGGTTCAGTCCTTCCACTGATTTCAGATCAAGTCTAACTGACACAGACAACTGAGCTGTCACAACCACAGACAATCCAAAAAAGTTATGCATGATACTGGTCCATCATACTCACTGGTGTATTAAATCAAAGAGATACAGTAGGAGTCTTGAATGAATGTAACTGTGTAACTCCAGATTGAGTTTGATAGCAAGTCAGCTGAGATCTTAACACTGATCCGTCATGTGGATCCTAACAGACTTGGATGGGCCTCGCTAAAATACAGGCTCTTCCTCAATATGTACCTGATTTAGGCTTATGGAACTTGCTTTAGCACTCTATGAGACAAAAGTAAAACAATGGAGATTTTTCTTACTAGCGCAAGTGTTACCAGACAGAAACTTGCTGGAAGATCCCACCTATAATCCAGATTTGGGGCTTTCATGTACATGCAGACAGCAGACTCTACAAGTGGCAAATTCTGTAGTCCTCTCCTCTTAACATATATGCAGATAAACAAACTGGACCTGATCAAAGCAGTCATCTGCTGTGAAGGTGCAAGGGTTCTGCCCCAAGGTGCCTGCAGCAGGCAGCAGCACCCCAGGGGAGAGCAGTAGCACCCACCAGATCCAGAGCAGCACAACCTTTCTGTACTCCAGCCCATGCTACACTCCTATACAAAACAGACTTACACAGACAAATTGCTCAGCTACTTTTCTCCTGGTAGCACCTCTGGGGTGCCACAGTGTGTGCAGGCTCAGAAAGGGCATTGAGAGGATGAGAAGGGTTTTCTTTGAGCACAGCTGAATATCTTAGTCTGTTCTTGTACCTTCAAGGGACAGCAGGAAAGGGAATATCCCCTTGGAAGGACAGACAGGGTATCACAACAGCTTGATGTTTCTGGCACCACATGGGCTGTTGTGAAAGAAACCAGCAGCTTTGTACCTGTATTTATTTATCTATAAATATCTATATCTACATAGATATACTGCTCCTTCTTGCTTTATAATCTCTTTACAGAGAGTGCTAATATTTCTGTGTACCACACCATGGCACTGTGCAGTGGAAGCTCAGCTTGAAGAAAAGGCAATCATGGAAAAAGGCTCTCAGACGTAGCCTTAAAAGCAATGTAGACTGAGACAAACAGCTCCAGGGTGAGGTATCTTATGGGGTGTGTTTTCCTGACAGAAATACAGTTCCCTCAGCTGTATTTACATCTTCTACACACTCGCATCATGGTTCAATGATATAATAAATCTATCTTAGACAAACCTACTGCAGCTGTGAGACACAAAGCACTGATCCAGTATAAATTTGTTCTGCTGATTCAAATTTGTTAAAAAAAAAAAAAATGTTGACAGGTTAACTTTTCACTGGCAGGCTTTATGCTGGATCACGTACCATCTGTCTGAAGCACTTCAGCATTTTCCGAGATCCCACACCATACTCAGCTACCAGAAAATAAACATATGCGCCTTATCTTCTATCTTGGCTAATTCACTAGAGATGCAATTGCATGTCCATGCCTGATTTGGTTCAAATCTGTCTTGCGGGATGGTCATGTGAGTGCATGGATCTGGTATAAAAACCAGAGAATAATATCTTCAGCTTTTGCTGGAACAGCTCTGGAATGTATTACCCCAGGGCAAAGTCTCTGGTGTAAGCAAGGGGGCAGATGAAGACATTCTATGTGATCTGGAGCCAAAATCATGGTGTCCTTCTTAAGGATGGATCTGCTCTGAAACACAAAGCCACTACCGGCTTTGCTAAGGTTGGATCAGTTACATACATATACTTTAGGTAATACAGACTGTGAAGTATTTAAAAGGTTTAAAACCAATCATCTTCCTCTTCTTGAAAACATACCCTTTTGCTCATCATTTCAGAATTGCTTCTCTCCCTTTTGTCTTTTTTTGACATTTTTCTGAAACCAGTTTTAACAGAAAGAACTTTGAGCTGCCTGCAAAAAACAAACTACAGAGATGAAACTTTTTGATTTGTAGCCTTTTCTAAACAACAAAAAAGCATGTAGAACATTCCTTGATAAGCCCCAAGCATGATCCTTTACAAGCCACTCCTGCGCAGCTGAAGGTGAAATGCTTCTAGGTGAGCTCAAAAAGAGCTCAACAGAGAAAAGACTGCTGAGCCCAGCTGAGGGTCTAAACCTTGGTCTTTTTGAGATGACCTGTTTATTGAAGTTGCTATGTGGAGTGTAATAGATCCGTGGGTTTTGAAAATTCAATGAAGGATGTGTGGGCTGAAAGCATTAATGCTATGTAAATGGAAATTTTCTTTCTAAAGACTGAAATATGCAGATTTCACTCATTGCTTCCACATAAACGAATGACCAAATGAAGAGAAAACTGATCAAGAAAAATGTATGCGTAATAAAAATGTGTACATGCTTCATCTAAAATTCATTGCCTCCAAAGGTTCATCAAATAATTACTTAATCTTGAACATCTGCATGCACAATAAAATTTGCTTGCACTAGGTCTGAATGGAATTATTTTTTCCTTAGAATTGTAACATAACCAGTACCCTCCAAATGTTCAGCGAGTGGCAACTCCATCTGAAAATGCCGCTAAACTAACTTGTATTTAAAAAGACCTACCCAAACCAGATTGATTCTGAGCTGACATTTTTCTGGTTTTAGTCATGTCCTATTGTATCATAACAAGAGTCTAAAGAAATAACAGAGCTACTGCATACAAATGTTTATTAATGAATCAGATCCAATCCATGCACTGCTCTGCTCAGCACACATGAGAAGCTTTATATCACAGCTGAATGCTTTCATTCCTGCTATGAACTGAGGAGAGGCCCTGTGCAGGAGATTTTAGATGTTGTACCTATTGCAATGTCTTAGTTTCCTTTGCTTCCCAAACTCTCTGCCCGTAGGTCAAAGGACTAGAGTCTCAGGCGGGGTTTGAGGGTATTTCTCCTCGGTGTGGAAAGAAAAGGGAGAGCATCAGTAACCTTTTCGGAGCAGAATTTCAAAAGAAAGATTCACTCCTCCCTGTTCTTTCAGTAAAATCACTTCTGTGCTGACAGCAGGATTTGTTCTAACATGCTTCATATTTTAAAATATCAGTTCCTATCAATTTTCCTTGAATAATATTTATTACTGGGTCACTTGTCTTGAAATGGGAGCTGCAGGCAATGTACTGACCAGACTGCATTGCTGTCTTATGTCACTGATATCTTATAATGTCTGTTCTGACTTGCCTTCCCTGCTGCCACTGTAAGGAATTCCCAAACTACCAGTAAATTATATTGCCCCCCTGAGCTTGTATCCCTGTCCCATCCTGCTTGTACAAACCATACAGCATGAGACTTTCTGTATTGCACTCAAGTTAGTAGAAAGACTCACACTGACTTCACTTCGGCAACAATTGGATCAGGTGCCACGTAGGTGTGTCAAAAATTCACAACGTGCCAGTTTGGAAGCACTTAACAAATGTCACCATTTACTCTGGAAAGACGAGCTGCTTGCTGAAGATTCAGCACTTGTGGTGAACAAAGACATGTTCTCAATTTACCGTGGATAGCTGTCCTTTGCAGAACCAGGCTGCCTGTTTCCAAGCTCAGCTATGAAATAAAAGTAAGTTTTACAATAACCACAGGACCAAAGACTACCTTTCCTCTCCCCAAAGCTAAATGAGTTCAAACTGCTTGGGATGACAGATGACAACATCCACAGTCAGACAGGATGGGTAGTGGCCCGTGCAGTTTTGTAATTAAGCTGGGTTTGCAACGTTTTTATTTTGGAGAAAAGAACAAAAGGATCTCTTATAATTGGAAATGAAACTAACTGAATGCTACTGCCTTTATTCTGGCAGCTGAATTCCAGTAATGCTTAGCAATTGCCGTGTTTGTAATGTAAATATACTACTGTCGCTGTACTGAAATAGATTTCTTCTTTTTCCCTACTCATCAAAGTAAAAAATTTGCTCCAGCTGCTGCTGATCAAAAATTTGGAGAACATTACCCAGACTATTAGTATTCTGCACACACTGCCAGGTGCACAAAGAACTCACTAGCATCTCTCTCAATCCAGTTAATTGAACTGTGGCTTGATCCGGTTCAAGAGACAATAAAAAATATTTTCCCAGTTTGAAAAGTTTTGACCTACCCCAGTAAGTGAGTGATAAGGGACAACTCCACAAGAAAAATTGGGTTTGCTAGTCTCATGTGAATCCATGTTCAATTTTGCAAGCACTCGGCTTCTCTTTTGCTTCCTTACTCATTTTTCTGTTAGTACTGCAAGACAAATGAGCTAGCAGATACCACAAAAGGTCAAAAAACAGAGAGCAAGAGAAATTTTAGCATAACTAGATTTTCTCATCCATTGCATCAGCACATAGATGAGGTTTCTGCTCTAGTTATGTTCTCAAATGGGACCACTACAGCTACATTTAACGGAGTAGACATTGCCAAAGAAGAGGTGACCTGTGCTGCATCATGAGTCCATCCAGCTGAGTGTCCTGCTTCCCCCAGCGGCTATCAGACAGCACTTCTTTTCTGAAGGCTGTAGTGTTTCAGTCTAAACAATGCTATGGGTTAGCATCAGGTGAAGCACAGGAACCCCCAAAGGCAGGGAGAGCGATTGGTTTGCCCATTGAATTCAGCTGGAAGGGAACTAACTGTATGGGAAAAGAAGGAATTGTACCTCTGAGAAAATAGTCTCTGATATGCAGAAGTGACAGACCTTCTTTTTACGGAAGCAGAGCACCCTTGTGCTTCCCAATTGTCCAAAGGGTTTCTGTACTTGCCAGGTAAATGATGGAAGTCACCTACAACAGTGGCTGTGCCTTCTCTTCTGCTGTGTCTTCACTTTGTATGTCTCTCTCCCCATCTGACACTTCCCTGCTTACCATATTGGGGTGATCTACAGTGTTGGTCCCAGTCCAAATCTCAGGATGTAGTCCCATCTCCAGCACAGCTGCAGCGACACTGAGACAGCTATTGAAGTGTAGAAGGCTGAGACCTGAAGCCCTGCAATCTTAGCAAAACCTGAGATGTTTGACAAGCATTGCCTAGAACAGAGCAGAAGGTACAAGGGGACAGAGCAGAACTGCATTGTCAGCATCTGCAGTGCTAACAACTTTGCAATTTCTCAGTGACCTTGCGCATAACAGTGAGGATGAAGTTACCTGGAGGCCCACGTGAAGGTTGGCTTTGGGCCAAAGCATGCATTTGCTGCCTGGTTTTGTGGTCAGATTCAAACCTTCAGCCTTCACCATCATTGTGTATTTTTCCACCTATCAACCCTCCCCTCTTCTAGAATGCAATAGGACAAGATTCACAACTAATTGTAAACAAGCACACCTTCAGGAAAACTATCAGGGCTGCAGTACTCTGTACAACTGATCAGTCATCTAGAAGGGTCCAGAGAGCTTACTGTTTTGTAAAATAATAGGCATTACAGAGCAGGGATGAATTTGACTAATTCTGACAGAGCTGAAGTCCCATTCATTAGCATCTGTATAATAGTTTCAATTTCCTTGTTTATTGAAAAACAGTGTTTCCTAAATACTCACTAAGGGTACTTTTTTAATAGACACCAGCCTCAAATAACTCTCAATCCACTCAAATTCTATTTAACAGGCTCTTGAGTAGAGCCTGCTCTTCCAAATTGGTTTTCTGTTTTGGGCAAAATTCAGGGGAGGACAGGCCAGCTCTTAGCATCCAGTTTTGCTGTGTTATCTGCCATGTGTTAAAAGTAAAAGCCCAACCTCCCCAGAAAAAAACAAAATACAAATCAGGAATTAAGAGCTTTCAGCTGCATTCAGTTGTCAAACAGGCTCTGGAGTATCAACAGATGCAAACAGTATGTATATTGATGCAATTAATACAGAGAAGGAAGATGATGTAGAGTTAAGCATCAGATTCCAAATTAAATGCTGGGTTTGGTTGGTTTTTTTTTTTTGCACTTGACAGAGATATACATTATTATAGAGTGACACCCATGTGCACAGATAAAGCTCAGGGTCTGTCAGCATTTTCCAGTTTAAGTCAGGCCTGCTTTCCAGAGCAGAGAGGAGATCTGGACTGTAACTCAGCTGTAACCATACTCTTAAGCCAGTAGTTTGGCAGAAAAGGTCTCCTCTGAGGACAGTAGTGTTTGTTCTGCTAATTATTGTTCCAAATGGTTTGACCTTTTTAAAATTAAAGGGGAGTTTGAAGGGAAAATTATATGCAAGTCAAGTTTTCCACAATTCAGCTGGTTTCTTATGGTTTGAGATGCTGTGTTTTATAACTGTGAGTGCAGAACACAGAGAAGTTAAGAACGTACTGAAAATTAAAAATATGCCCCTTCAAGTATTTGATACTAACCCTTCACAGAAAATACCTTTAGATTGCAGGCTACAAAGTGGTGTAGATTCCTTCAAATCATGAAGAAGTCAGTGTGTAACAGTTTGGTTTGGATCAGTGTTGACTCAAAGTCATACAGCTTTGTGAATAGCACATTTGTTTTCACTCTTTTTTTCAGGGAGGCCAGAAGCAATGCAGGAAGTAGAACTCTTCTACCAGCAGCATTACTTCTGCAAATTTTAGAAATTATTATGGTAATGCAAATGAAAAGGAACTACTGTGAGGCAATTTAAATGGAGAAATCATGGAACTAAGGAAAAGCAACAATGGAATTTTTTTGATTTGAAACACTAAGTTCCTACTCTAGACACTGATGTGGCGTGGGTAGACCTATTTCACCATGACTCTCCTTAAAGGTCTGTAGTCTAATATCCCAAACCTGTAGACAGATATTCATCCCTTCTTAAAAGCTGGAGGTTTACAAACACTTTGCATCCCTTCTGTGCAGATGTCTTTTCTCATCTCTTTTGGCTGTCATGCGGTCCTACAGTATTTACAGTAACCCTACAACGTCTCAGGAATTTATCCGACATTCAGCAAGTTTCTCTATCTCCCACACTTTATGTGTCCTTAAGGAGTCTCCTAAATAAAAGACAGTCTTGAATTTCTGTGCTCAAAACCACAGTGCTAGCCCTGACTTAAATTTATCAGACACACCCTTCAGATAAGGCACCAACTGATGTTATACTTCCACTGATTAATCCATGTAGCTTAAAAGTAAAGTTTTTTATTTCCCGACGGGGTCTTTTTTGTGTGCAGTATTTTTAATATTCACCTCAGGCAGGATGCTAAAGAGACACTTCACCTAGGGATTTTGGTGTGATTTCTAGCCTCATTCTAGTCTCAAAAGAGACTAAGACTTCATGCTTGTGAAAGGTGTTTCATGTGGGGAATCACAGAGGGTTTCACAAATAAAAATGTATCATAATAATGAAGCTGAGAGGTTCAGATGGTCAGCCTAAGGCACAGACGCACGCTTGGAAAATCACTGCTTTATGTACTTCACTTGAGGCATGCCAGTGGAACTTACTTATTTTATTAAACAAATAACTGTTTAGAGACCACATTTGTAATGAAAAAGGGCCTGGTATTGCTATTTTACTGGTTCAAAGTTTTGAAAAGCCTTCTGGTTTTGTAAATATAAAGTAAGTCTAAATTCTTTCTGTTAATAAGAATTAAATTTATAGCAAGAGATGAAAACCAAAAATGTTTTAGTTGACTCAAAGTTCCTCTTTCTTACACTCTTAATTTTGCCTGTTTGAAAAAGTAAGAAAATTCTGTTTTGTTTTTTTTTTTTTCATGACAGTTTTAAGATCTGGAAAGGTCTTAGAGAATGAGAAACACTTCCTACACACACTCATCTATGAGTCATCAAAATCAAAACAAAGATTTGACTTCTAACATCAGGAAGAGGTACACTAAATTAGACTATGTGAAACACAAGAGAAACAAAACTGTTAACTCTTGTAAGGTCATATTTATGCCAGAAGTTACTTTGGACACTGATTCCATATGTGATCACACTCATCCTTTAATAACATTTTCATTTTTTTTAATTGAATTTGCTTAATCTATTTAGAGGAGAGGATTATTCAGAAAAGACAAAATAAGAGCAGCCACCCACAGAGCCTATTAGGACCAGTTAAATGGTTTGACATTCAAACTTTGCATCTTATTCTACACTTTCCTGAGTATAAGTGTAAGTCTTGGCTCACCTCTTTCTCCTTCCTTTAAGGCCACCCGTTATCTAAGGCCATTTGAGACAGATAATTCAATGAGTGGCGAGATAACATTTGCCTCAATAAAGGCACTGCTTGAGCCGGCTGCAGATGCACACAGAGAGCTTTCATCCCACCCTCTCTCCTCCAAGCGTCCTATGCTGTCACAACTCCTCCATGAGATGCTGTCACATTGCTAAGGCACAAGAAGTTGGAGCCATCTGCTTGCTTCAATTAATTACAGCTTGCTCCTGAGATTTCTGCTGGGACTCTCCCTTTTCAGGCATGCTGAAATGAGACCTGCAAACATCAGGGGAATTGACCACATTGTCCCACCTTTTAAACAAGAATAAAAAGAGATGCCCTGCCTAAGTAAGAAAAATGGTATTATTTCAGCTCCCTTAGAAGTGACTGGTGATATCTTTCTCTGCAAATGACTGTACCAGATGCACAAATAAGGCTAGGAGAGGTTGAAGTGTCAAGAATAGTTGAATTTTCAGCTACTTGCTCGTTAATAAATAATGACAGACTGCACTTGGAGTTCAGCAAAGAAACTCTATTGCCTTTCTCCTGCCAGGACATCTTTATGCATTACAGGATTGGACAGAGTTTCCTGACACAGCAAGGTTAGCGCAGTCATGCGCCTGATCAGATGACCCGGTGATATTCACTCAACAACTGGTAAGTATTAAACCACTCAGGTGTTATGCTCTTGCTTTGTGAGCTCCTCCATTTTCTTGTTTACTGGAGGCATGTCTTATGGGGAAATTGGCAATGAACACAGTGACTTCTGGGTCTCATTGCAAAAGATGATTGTTCATAACTCTGATAGTGAGATTTTTCTATGTACCTAAGTGAACACACAGTAATAAAATTTGCGAATTAGAAACTAAACTGCTGGCTCCCAGCCTAAGAAATACCATGTTACATCTGACCTATTCTCTCCTCTCAAATATACATGACTAACTAAGGAAGGTCATAAAGCAAAAAGCCCCCTGACCTTTACATGAATGCTCATGTAAGCACATGATGTTACAGTTTCTGTCACAAAAATACATCCCTAATTATTTCCAAATCATTGAAGTAAAATTTCCATCATCTTCTAGCTCCTCCACAGTTCATCTGAGCTAGCTCTGTGATTAGATCCTAGAGTATCATTAACTTGCCACCAGCCTTTTGACCTACTCCAAGCACAGTTTGACATTGCAGCATAAAGAATCAACCTGAATTTTGCTGGATTATTCCCAAATTCACTAAAACCTCCTTCTCATCAGCTGCAAAGTGATGCTAAAGAGTAGACTAAATCTGTTTCAGTGTTACTTAGTGTCAGTCAGCCAGCTGCTCCTCAGGGTTCTTGACAAATAGATTCACCCTTCCCTCCCAGGAGAATTAAATGCACTTGTTTATTTTAAAGTAGCATCTGCTGGCTTGTCCTGGATACAGAGAGAAATATAGAAGGAAAATTAAGTCTGTGAAGTGCTTCAGATTCAGGTCTCACTCTGGTTTCCAGTCCCTGCCACAAATGCAATGAATTACTGTGCCATGTGCTCTGCTTGGCAGTGAGCACTAGGGCTGCAAGGTGAAATGGGAGCAGGCTTCATTAGTAGCTCTACTGCTGGCAGGAAAAGCACCAGTGTATCTCTCAGCTTAGCCTGCATGGGATAAGAAACCAAAAGGGAAATCAGGGCAACCTTGTCCTTTCACACTGCCTTTGGAAGAGACACAGCATCCTCCATCTACAAAAACTTGGACCTATTGCTCTGAAATGCAAACAAGAGAGTTAGGATGCTTGGAAACTTCTAAGGATGACAGGTATAGTTTGTTAATTTCCACCTTTTGTTCAAAATAAATATAGCCATCTAAAGTCTGAGGTTCATAAAAGTCACTGAACAAGTGCCAATTTAAGATACCAACTGGAAGTAAAGGAACATATATATACCCAGTTGTTAAATTATGCAGCCCATAAATGCCAAGAAACAGCGACAGTTTGTAAGAGCTGTATGTCTGCTACTTCTCTCTTCCCTTCCTATCCTTTCTGGGTAAGGATGTCCTTTACAGTGTTCCTTCGCATAAAAAAAAAAAAAAAAAAAAAAAAAAAAAAAGAGAAAACCAAAAAGTGAATTACGAGCTTTAAATCAGAAATACAGGTTCTGACCTCTTTTTTGATAGAGAACTTGGAGTCTGACAGTTCACAAACCTAAAACCTGACTTCTCTCTCCCAGTCCCATCAGGAAATGAAGCAGAAGGCAAGTTGCAGTGTTAGTACAACTAAAGTCTCTTAATCCATTCTTGCCAAGAAGCTGATTTTGGGTGAACTTGCTGACAGCTCCGTAAACCTTTCTGGATTAATCTTAGCTAGTGAATGACATTTGCAAGGGTTAGATGTCTCTGATTACAACCTGAGGCTGGAGCTCCCTTAAAGATTCTCAAATTCAATAACCTACTACGAACAATTCAATTAGAGAACTATTACCAGTCAGTTTAACTAGAAAGTTCTTCACACCAAGTTCTTAAATCCCCTTTTCTTCAGTAAATCAGGGCATTTATTCTCCCTGTCATCCATCATCTACTTGTTATTTGCCTGGCTTAAATATTTTAGCAAGTACTTTAAAATTGTTTGCTGTTTAAAAATTTAGATGGTGAATAAATATGCCAGTTTCCTATTGCTTAAGCCCCACTGATGCCAGGGACCACATATTAATGAGAACACTTTTCTGCTGAGCTCTCACCACAAGAATTATACATTCACATTGTTGTCAGAGGGCTTAGCACTGGATTGAATCAGTTCAGTGCTCTTAGCACATCGTTCCTTTAAACATCTGTAAATGAATAAAGCATATTTGATGAAAATCTGTCACACACTAGTCATCTGCATTTGCAGATTTTAAAATTTTAATGAGAATTATATTAGACTTTAATAATAGTAAAACTTCCATCCTTGCCTGCATGGAACACATGCAGGGAGTAAAAGGACATTTTTTGCACACAGATTAAGGAGTTATATATGTATCAAGTATACAGCAGAGTTTACATCAGTGACGGCAAAGAAAAACGTACATAGTCTACCAACTATCCACAGGATGCAAAGAACAAAAGGATCAAGGAAGGAGAATTAATAAAAAGTATGCACAGGGAAATACACTGGATTTATTCAGACTGGAAAGAAGGGAAGAAACAATTTTTCTTCAGGGAGACCAGCCCACACCTCATTTAAATTCCCAGGGAAATGCTGCATGCCTAAATCTTGGTAGACCTGGACATTTAGTGCTGGGTTCAGCTGAAATAGAAATTTAAGAACTACTTTTCAGGAAAAAGCAGCTCCATTGTGGCCAAGGAACTATCCTGGACTTAATGTGTTGGGCCTGGTGTATTCTTGGCCCAGTCTCTCTGGATTTGTTACCTGATTATTGTAGGTCCCTGAAAAATATCCCTCATTAGTCAGTAACAGCTAAATGATCCTGGTTCTGGGAAAAAAAACCCCAAAAACAAACAACCAAAAGCCCTAGGGATTTAATTAAGGACATAAGGAGAATATTAGTGATTACTCCTCTCTTTACCCAGTCACGAAATTACCCATAGACCCAAGCAATGAATCAAAACAGAACCTCAAACACCTCTGAAGTCTGTTCAGCAGTGGGATGTTATTCCATGTTCTTCTTTCCACTGAGATCACTCACACGAATAGCAGTCCACTACTACTAGACAACAATCCTTTGATGGAGCTCCACAGCCTGCAAGAGCTGTGCACTGCACGTGCCTTTCCGAAGTACGTGTTGGCTACCTTCTGAACTCATGCTTCCATGTGTAAAAAAACCCTTTCTGAAAGGTTTGCTTCACTGCAGAGCAGACAATGAACAGTAATTTAAGAACCTGTCTGGTTAAACAAGACCTGCTAGAAATGAAAAATGACATTCCTGATACAAGGCAATTACTGTAGTTCCAGCCATCCAGTCAGGAGCAATGTATAAGGGAATGCTTCCTCTGCATTTAATTTCCTACAAATCACAGGTATTAATTAACTTGACTTTTCAAAAAGGTGCTGCCTTTGACATTTGAACACATGCAGTTTTTACAGAGATTTGGAACCATCTGTTTTTTGAAAACTTATTCTGATCTCTGTGACCTGACTGAATAGCCATGCAGTGCAGCATTTAATTGCTGAGGGATAGAAAAAATTTTTTTCTTCCTTCATCCAAGATATTTAACTACTGTAGTAAGGGAACAAACCCTGATTCAGATAAGTCTGCTGACTTTTCAACAGCAGTAACAATTTCTGTAGATATTAGGGGAAGTTAACAAGGAGCAGATTAAGAACTCATGACCATGCTGATTTTCTGATTATACAGTGGAGGTGGGTTGGATGATTTGATTTGAATGATGAAGCATCAGAAAAATTGTCATGCACTGCAAGACTGTGAAGCATTATGGAAAATTTTTCCAAAATGAAAGCCTTTCCTAGAATGCCAGTGAGACTAGTAGGCCTGGATAAGAGTTCTGCTCTTTCAAGGATTACGAAGAAAACATTTTTCTACAAGCCTCAAGTTTCTTCCAGTGAAAAAATAAAATCTACTATTTCTGTTCATGTCATGTTCCAAGTCAAGTTTGCATCTAGCTATCATTACATAAAAGCAGCTTCGTCCTTCTCCTAAGGTGAGAGCAATAGGTCTATCGCATCTCCATAGGCAACTCATTCTCCCCTGCAACCCATCTCTGAATGGGAGCACAACTCTACACACATACTGGTGCATACAGCCCTCCTCAGCTGCTGCGTGTCTGCTTAAATCTTTTTCTTTTCTGTAAGTAGGAAAACATCTCCATCACTTCTGCCCTGATCATCCTTGAATGAGAAGGCAAATTTAAAGCTTGTGCTGTGGTACAATCCTTGATATATCACTGGCATGAGGCCTCCATAGATGCCCTGTGACCTGATACAGTGCCATGGCTGCTGCCAGATGTTAGTATCAGCTGCCAAGTATCTGGACACCGGAAGTCCTTGCTGCACTTAACTGAATAACCAATCCTCTGTCTCCCATTAATGTTCCTCGCAATTCTCATTTATGATCTTTCCACTGTACTTACAAGTTCCTAGCTGTTAATAAGCACTGTCGCTCTGGTTATTATGTTTCAGATAAATACACTGCAGTAATTAATAGAGAGTAACAAACTGATTTAAAAGATACTGGCTTGCCCCAGTATGAAGAATTACTTGACTGTCACTGCAAGCTCAGCTTGTCCTCCATTAGATTATACGTGCAGTTCACATGGGGAATCGGAGAGAAACCCCTCATCAGTAAAATTATATTCATTAGTCCTCAGTTTAGAAATGAAGCTGGTAAGCCAACTTTATCTGCTGTCTGTGGGGTGAAGAGACTTTTGATAACAGCTTTCTAATTAGATGAGGCTTCTTAGTATCAGCATGCAGATAAATGAAACTGCATGACTTACCTATACTTTGCAGAAATAGACCCTCTGGTTTGGAATACAACAATAACAAAAAGATTTAACATCAAAAGTAATAGGGACAGGACTGCTTATGAGTGATAACATCTGTATAAATTACAGCAGAAGCAGCTGTAGCAGAGATGAATGCCTGTAAAAGTGAGCCCACTAAAAGAAGTCTGTTCACATCAAAACTCAGAGAAATCCGGTGCCAAGTGACTATTAAAACTTCCAGCCAGTTCCCACTCAGGTGGATAAGAGCTGCCTCACACTCACTTTTGCTTATGGGACTTTGATTATAAAACTTTTATCACATTTTCATCCCTTGTTAAATAATTTCTTCCAGGGGAGTTCTTTATTGGCAAGTATATCCAGTGCTTCCATATGCTAAGCAAGCAGGAAAAACTGCAGGAGAATGGAAAGACCATATATTTCATAGAGTCCCTGGTTGCACAGTTGTATGCTTCTGGGGCACACTGCAAAATATATGAGGTTTAAATGAAGCTATTTCAAAGAAAATGGCTGCTAAGTTTCCTCTCTTGAACCTGCTCGTCACATAACCCTTCAGGTGGGATGTAACCAGGAACTTGAACTCAGTTCTTCATACAGGAACAACAAAACTGGACTCCTGAGAAAACCCATCTTCCTCACATCGAGTCTTATTCACACACTAGACTTGAGACTTTCACAGGATTTGCAGATGCAAGACTTTTCTGCTCCTTCTGGAGAGAGAGGAGAAAAAGCAAGCTACAGGCCAAAGAGATGACTGCAAAAGCAACTGTGGGAATAGGACAGGATCTTGCCCTTTGCCTCTGAGTTTTGACAGAAGACTGCTTTTAATGCTAGCTTTGAACCTCCTATTTGCTAACACATGGAGCATGGCAGAGTCTGGGCAGTCACTAAAAGAAGCAGGAAATTGCTGCATTTGTGTGTACCTTTGAAGATTTTGATTTCCACAGAAAAAGTATCCACACACTGAATCATGAATCTGATGTATATTTTCCTTCAGCAGTTTCTCTGTGCACCCCAAGTTTCCCTCTAAATCTTCTTTCATTATCTCCACACTGTATGTGCAGAGATAACAGGCTTCTGGTACTCAAGGTCAGAGCTCTTATTTCCATACTGAATGATCAAGGGCAGCATTTCCAGGTCACTCATTTCTCATTCCTATTGTCCCTGTCAGACTCTCTAGCTGAAGGTAACCTTAACTAGGTATTACCTACCAGAACTGGTGTTCTGAAAACAAACTATATTTGTCCCACTGCAAAGCTCAAACTGTAACCTGGCACAAACCCTGTGCCACCAGAGATTGAGGTCTTCCTGGGTAAAGAGTCCACCGCAAGGTCCCAAGGATCAGCTCTGAGGTCTTTCAGAGGTACAGAGCTTGTGCTGTGAAAACAACAGCAAAAGTAAGCCATAGGCCCTATTCTTCTCCTATCCACATACCAAATGGCTTGCACTATACAATTTGGCTTGGAAAGCCATCCTCAGGGTCCTAGACCTGATAATTGCACTGATTTTTCATCTGTTCTAAGAGAAAGATTAATGTTGTCAGAGGAAAATGAAGAGCTAGGCTGTTTCCAGAGGCTCCAGAAACTGCAAGACTTGAAAGGTCCAGGTGAGGACATGACTGCTTCTCAACACTAAATGTCCTTAACATGAATTAGGAAGAAAAAACCTCCTTCTGACCTGGTGTGAGGCTGCCCTTTTTGGGCTTGACTGTCTGCAATCGAGTGACAAATTTTTAATACTAGTGTGCTGGATAGGAAAATATTAGAGGTGTCTACAAGTTGTCTCCACTCCCATGAAGGGACCTGGTAAGTGGGATACTTGGGGTCTAATCCCCCACTTGCTGTTCCAGAGTTATATCATGGAAACCTGCCACAGTAGAAGTCAAGTGTGCCCAACACCCAGGAGCACTTTGCCTTCCACCGTAGCTCTTCATGGAAGCTGTTTGTGTTGTTATCAAGTTCCTTTGAAAATTCTGTAATACTCCCTTTTCTGCTCAACGGTGAATTTTATGGGAAAGGATCTTTCCTGGGCTTGAAATTATGGGGAGAGAGAAGGCAACCAGAGGAGCTCACACCTTTCTGAACATACCACCCAGCATCACTGTAATTTAAATGATGTCAGATGTAGCTTTTAGGGTCTCCTTGTTCCAAGTAATAAACTTTCAGACAGTTTTAATACCATTCAGTTATCAAACAAAGTAGTAATTTACATAATAGTGTACTACTATGTCTGTGAAAGTCCCAGCTCTTTCATAAGGCTCCTTGGCATAATGCTTCTGCCTCTAGTTATATTTACATTATTTTATTCAGTACAATGCAGCTCTGTGGGTACCAGCAGATTGAGCTGTCCCTAATGCATTATCCTTGAAACTATGGAAGTCTTTTGTGCTTCTTTGACAGAAGAAATTCCACCATCTGGTCTCAAAAGAGTTGCAGAAGCTCACTACTGGCTCCAGCACATGGCATAACTCTTGCCTGCTGGCTTACTCATGAAAACAGTTTGCATGCATTCCCCTGCTTCTTAGTGAGCAAGAGGTAATGAGCAGAAAAGGGAATAATTCAATCCTGAATTTGATTCCTGTTCTGCACACTAATATTACTTTGTAATCCATGTGCCCTTGTGCCTCCAAATACACTGGGGCTAGAGGTTTTTTTTTTCCAAGCAGTCAATACGGAAGTGTTACATTGCTGACCACATCTGATCCCAGCTGGCAGAGGGCACAACAGGACAAATACACCCCAGACAGCTGGCTTTTATTATAATATCAAGTAATTCAATTAACATCTGCGTTCCAATTATCCATAAGCTCTACTAAGGCTTTTTTTCTTTCTTTTACTGAAAAATGCCTACAAGAGAGCAGAGTTCTCTGGTGTCAGGAAGAAGGGTTTGCACTCGCTCTGTTACTGCTATTTCAAGGTTCAAGGGCAGTGTGGGGCCCAAACACCATGTACACAGACTGCAGAAGAACCTCTGCTGCACTGAGCAGGAATGACTGGGAAAGGCTTATAACAGATGATGTGAGACCTGTGGAACTCAGGGGAAGGAGGAGATTATATGACCTGTTGTGACTTTCTGAAGGTCACACATTGTGCTTGTACACATCTCAAGAGCCTTGTTGCCCCAACCTGTTTAAAAACTCCAAAGAGTTCTGTTCATTATTCAGAATGACAGTGTTTCACTTTGACTGAAATTTTGCACTGCGAGATTGTGCATCTGAACTTGCTTTTTTCCACACAGAAGCAACTAAATTTCTATGAGCAAAGTCTGCTTTGTAAGATGTTGAACTTGTTTGCCCATAATTTCACAAAAGCTGCTTCTTTTTTGGTAGGTATATGACCTGCTAACTGCTCTGGATAGTGCAATTTCCAGGAACCTTAACTAAAGCCAAGGTTGAAGGACAGGCTGCTGCATTTGTCAGTTTTGCAGTGTATTATATCAGGAAGAGTACAGTGATCCTAAACACAGTTCTGCTTCACATTTAGCAGAACAAGGAGGATATAAACAAAGATGATTTCCCATGTAGAATAGCTTTTGAATATATTGAATAACTATGGCAATAATATCAGTGACTGATCCTTAGGTCAAAAAATAAAACATCCTTCTCACTGTTACAGGATGACAGCCTCATATGGCAGAGTAGCTTTACAGAACACACAAAAGTTCCTTTCCGTGCCAGAGGATCTCAAGAAATACCATTTCACTACAGTTCCCCTTACCTCTGACAGAGTATTCCACACCTTTGAATTAAGCTGCATATACTTCAAATATAACTTAACGGTAAAGAGGTGGAGTCACCCAGCCTGGAGAAAGGAAAAATGGAGACAAAACTTGACTGGAACACACAGCACAAAAGTCAAGAATATGTCTGGAAGTCCATGTTTCAACCTTTTGGTTTTTATCTAGGCTGCAAGGTCTGACTTGCAGGAACATCCAGCCATTCATGGTACTTCTTTCCCTTGAATGTTACTGTTAGGACAACTCTTTCCTCATCCCTCAAAAAGGTACATTTCTGCTTGCAAAAAACCATCTAGAACACTTACAAACCAGTGTGTGCATGTGATCAGCCAAGAATGGCTCTACCGTAGAATTACAGCTTTGTTATCTCTGTGTTTACTTTGATGGAAATCTAATCCTTTTTCCTCTCTTAGTAGAGCTGTCTTGGCTCAGTCTCCATGCTCTGATAACCTTGCTCTGAATCCAAGTAGCTGCAGCTCACCACTTTCCTGTATGTATGTGGTTTTCTTAGGTGTATGTTGAGCATTTTAAGAAGTACTGCAGTCAATAATGAAGAGAATTTCAATCTGCTGTCATCTAGTCATGTAAATGTGGGGGCGTTTTACTTCCCTGCTTTTAAACCCCCTACTTCATGTTTCATATCAGCTTCCCAGTATTATAATTACTAGTCTTACAGGTAGAATATTATTTTATAGCATACTACATCTTGCTCAAGTCAGTCTTCAGTTAAAGAAACTGAAGCTCTCAGTCTAAAGTTAAATGAAGTTGTATTTTAATTTTCTTCATTGCATAGCATCAGTCAATCACACAGGCTTATAACCAACTTTATAACCAAATAAAGCCAAGAAAACAAAAGAAAAGTCATGTGTTACAAGACTGAAACAACCCTAAACACTAGGAACGCAAAAATGTCTCAGCCCCTGTCCCTTTAATTCAGCCCTTGACACCAGAATAATGCTCTATGTAGTTCAAATATTTTTTTCTCAGTTTACTCTTTCTAACAGGTTCCTTTGCATTTAGCACTGAGGAAACAAAGAGAAACCATCCTTGAAAATAGATTGAACTTACATCTTCATGTTATTGATCTCTCCTATACCCTAGCGTTGATTACCCATACAAGTAAGCAGCAACAATCCTCACCTAAGTAAAATTGTCTCATGTTGGATGAAATTCTCTCTCTGACAGGTAAAGAGGAGTACTTATTTCACTCTGATGCTTCTTTCCTTTCCATCCCTTCCATTCTGTTTTCCTTGGAAAGGTGGGAGATCACAAGGGCACTCAGACTCCAGTTTCCTGGATACACTTATGTAAATGAAAAAAAGTGATTCAAAGTTCAGTCTTACTACCTCAAAATGCCAGTGTCAGAATATATTGTAGAAAAAAGATGCTAACTTGAAATAAGGAATCTTAACCTTTCCTTACATATCCACAATATATCCTGTAGTAAAGTTCTATTTTTTTAATTATTTTTTTCTTTCTTTTTTTCTCTTACAGTTTGTGGAGAGGGCAAAGGTGAAACTGATGCAAATATCAAATAAAGATTATGGTTTAGATATTTTGCAAGGTCACCTAAACCTTGGAATAGCTGATTATTTGGTACAGACAGAAATAGATGAATCAACATGAAGTCATTTTTCAGAATGTTCAACTATGAATTGGTGATTAACCTTTGAAACATACTATGAAGAAAAGCAGCGCATTCTCTATCTCATTGCCTTCAAATCAAACCTGCTCATCCTTTTATAACACATGCTGTAGCCAAGACCAGGCTTTTATGTTCTGCACAGGACTATCTGCCTGAAATTCTTCATCTCGCTCTTTGTAATAGTAAAGACCACATAAGTGTTTCAGCTGAAACACTGTCAACTGGTGTATAACATTTCTGGTACCTACAAGCCACCTCACAAACTTATTTCTTCTAGTTTGTTGTTATTGCCACATTCTAAACCTCTAGAAACAGTGCACTCACCTCTTAATTCCAAAATTTTCTAAAGCCTCTTGTCAGCTTAGACACCAGCTTCACGTAGGTGGGAATCACTCCAGTTGGCAGCCAAAGAGAAGCTGCACTGACAGGATCCCAGCAGCTGATGATTAGGCATTGAGTGGAATAGTGGGAACAACATCAAGCACTGGCAAAAAAAGCACTATCCATCCTTTGTAAGTGGAGAAAACATTATTTAATGAATGGTAAACAGATGATATTCCTCATTGGCATATATTGATTTTTGGTCTACTTCCTCTTCATGGAAATATAATAAAAAAAAAAAATCAGATTTGTAATGAAGTTATAGGACTTGTCCTTTACATGGTGAATTTTATAAGAGCAAAAAGTAACCTTGGTGTCAAAACAATACTCCAAAGTTGGTGAAAATGACAGATTGTCACCACCATCTCAATTATGTTTGTTTACTGCTTCCAACTCTGCCAGAAAGCAAGTGAAAAGTGCTCTTCTGGTCCTATAAATCTGCGTTTTTACTCTATCAAGTGGCTTTAGATCTAAGCCTCTAGTTTGAAAAATTCAGTTGGCTGAAAAAAAGAGATTTACGTAGCTGTGTAATATGAAAACGAGGAGGGGAGCAGGTTTCTGGAAGATGTGTGTATTTTCCAAACTGGCAATGTGTAGTACATCCAGAAACTACTTGCAATTACTCAGAATTAAGAGGAGGATATGAACTATCGAAATGAAGGCAAAGTTGGGAATGAAGAAATCTCTGAAAGTATATCCTATCATGACAGAGAAAACAGATCCATGAAGACCCTCCAAAAACAAAATCAGGTTTTATTTAAAACTTACTCAAAATTTAGAAATCCCAGATGCTTAAGTCCCACTCTAGGACCATCTCTGAAGAATAACTACTGTCTAGCATCGTCTGTATCCAAAGACCAAATTAATGCTCTTCTCCATCTACATGTGGCTATCAGTTTGTCTTCTGTAGTTACTGATGAGTACAAACAGGGGCCTTTTGTTTTACATCAGATGCCAAAGAAAATTTATGGCCTCTTTTTTTTAATCCATGCCTCCTTCTGAAACAATTTATATATGGACTATAAAAATGTGACAAATGCCACAAAAAATAAAACTGCAGAATTCTGTATTAGATGATTAACCCTTAGTGTGTGCACATTAAGAGCAGTAGTGAGTCACCTCAGAGCTGTACTGATATGGTGCTCCAGGCTTTGCTACTGCTTATGGTGGGGAAAAAAACCCCAACCATCTGGCAAATACCATTGGCAAACCTGCTATGTCAAACTCAGTCTTCTGGGACAGAAGTCAGAGTGAAGAATTTGCTTTCTACTTGACCTTGAAGAAGTCACTTGACCTTTGAGTAACCGTACTGGAAAAACAGGTTAATAGAAGAACTTTAATGAGAACCAGATGCTGTATCTGAAGTGAATTTTCATGAGTTCATGAATTATAGAAACCCTAGCAGCAGAGGTGGTATCAAACTTTTAATTCAATTTCAGCTGATGTTTCAGAGTCCTGTTCCAGCATAAAGAGATCCAGGGGGAACCTGAACAACCTTTGTAAGTCCTTTTTGTTACATTTCAATATAAAATATTTCACTGATTTTCTTCACACCTCAGATAAGAAAAGTCTGATTCTTCACCTGTCCCAGTGGGTAGCCTTATATGCAAATATTGTTATTAGGGCTAGGTACCATATTTCACCAGTATATACATGGTTAAAGAAAGCACAAGACAGCTGAAAACCAGTCTCTCTCTGAAATAATGCTTCGACTTGCTTGAAGCTTCCCCTGACTTTGCTGGATGCTTTAAAAAATACAGCCAACTTACAAAGTATTGCAACTAAACAGTCTTTTTATGCTTTTTGTCGATGATTTTAAAAAACATCCCACCCCCCTTATCTTTTAGCAGCTGCTAGTGACTCTAGCAGGTGGAAGACATTTTTTCCATCTGTAAAACTTGTGCTATGTAATTTTGCTTCCCTATAATGCGAGCTGGTGTGCACATGTGGAAACAAAATGCAAAATCCTCAGTTTATTAATCTTTCTTCTTGTCTGGCTAACAGATTCTGAAAGTGACCGCTTTTTTTTTGTCAACATTGAACACATTATCACTAAGCGCTTTTACTTAAGAGTCAGACAGGTATTAGAGAAAGCCAGGACCTTGTCCGATAGCACCATCTTTATTTGGCTCTTCTGCCTCAAGCATTGCTGGATGACAAGAAAAGGCAGCCACATGTAGCAGGTGGCTTGATGTGCTTCAATACACTCACGTCACATGCAGGGCTCTGCATTGGCACAAAGCCTGCAGTTTCAACCTCAGACCTCACAAGCACAGCACCGTCTCCTAAATTATTTATTTCTCAGATCAGGCTTAATAATGATGTGGGAAAGAATTTGATTTTGTGATGAAGAGTGATTTAACAGAGCTAACAGTATGCCTACAAGCTTTGTCAGGGCTATTCAGCAGAAAGGTGAACATAATGCTGCTCTGTTAATGGTTATGGGTAGTTAGTCATCAGGCATTAACCAGCTGTCATGAATAAAGTCTCCCCAATCTACCAATTTCTAGACACGCAGCAAAGTAGTCTGTGCTATGGACAAAAATGCTACCTTCTGGACCAGGTGATAGGAGAACAAGATGTTGCAGTTTACTTTGTTTTCCTGAGAAACTGGCATTCTTGTTGTTTGGATCAACCCTAATGAAACACCTGCTAGGTTTTAATTAAAATAAAATGAATGCAGTTGCATGAACAGGTGGAAAGAGAGGATGATATACCATACAGCTCACATCCGTCCATGTGTTCAGAGACTTTGCAAAGTCCCAGCTATCACATCCATAAAACAGCGATGGAGTGTGTCAAGAACATTTTGATTGTGCACACGAGTCTGGTTAAAAAGGCGTCTACTTAGTCAGGGAACAGCAGAAAGATAATATTCCAGCAGCCTTACATTACGTCCAGGTAATGACTGGTGTAATGGTTTCTCGCTTCTGATGTACTACACAGTGATATTTTCCAGTTGTGAGAAGCAGGACTATTCAAGTCGTTCACAACAAAATGTTAGACATCAAAACAACAGCCAGACATCAAAATACATGAAGCATATAACGACTGTGATCTTTAAAAACAAACCATCCCAAAACCAAAACCCCAATTACAATTCCTATCCTGTCCCAATCTTTTGTTACAAAAGCTGTCCGCAAAAGGCATGAGCTTGTGCACCTCTAGTCCACTGCCAGACAGAGCAGGGCAAGATTAGCCGCTTGATTTCATGTTTTGTTTAGGCACAGAAGAGAGGTGGTGCTCTTCAGTAGACCACTGCCTCTTGAACTTGGCACAAGATGAACTGCCATCTGTATGTGGCAAGAAAACGGAAGGTAATGAAGAGTGGGAGTCATGCTCCACACAGCCCTGGCAGAAGAGAGAAAGCAGGTAATTGTGGCAATCATTTATGAACAATTTAAGTTTTAAATTATATAAGTGAACTTAGTGGGCTAGAAAACATGGCACTTTGCCAAGAAATGCTTAATACTGATTGCTTTAAATTAGGCCTGTCCTTTAAGCATTGCCTTTTTACACCTTTACTGTCAGCAAGCCTGCAAGTGTTCATCTATTATTACTTCAGTGGGTACTTTTTTCTTAAACTATACTTCTAGAACAAAAGAAAACAAAAACAAACAACCCACCATTTGAAGATGAAAATCCCTCTCATTTCCCTCAGGAGAAACTCATGCCATGAGCTTTTCTCGTTGCAAATAAACTACTGCAGAAGCCTTAGTGTGCACTCTTCATCAGTAGATAGAAACTTTTTAGTGCATGGGTTATTTATCTTCAATGAATTCTTCAGTCTATCAGGTTGAAGCAGTTCAATGTCATAAAATACTTGAAAAATACTTAAGCAAGAAAGGCTTTTCTGTATATAAACAGCCACTATTTTCTGAGATACAACACTTAAAGGCTTTATGATTTCTGCTTTCAAGATAAAAGTCCTCTAAGGAGTAATGACTTGTAAAATTTCAGTTCAATACCAAAGAATAGAGGAAAGCACATAGCATGCTGCATTCGGAGGAGCTATTCATTTCAGGTAACTTCAAGGATTGCTATTGTGTGCAGTAGAAGGTAAGAGATGGAGCTGGAAGTTTGACCTGCTAGCTACCTGCTAGTTCTGTCTGCTGTATACTTTGTACAGTGGGCTGATTACTGGTTATCTCCTGTAAAAAAAAAAAAAAAAAAAAAAAAAAAAAAAAAGAGTTTTCTGAAATGTTTGACTCCATAATTTGGAAAAACGCCGGGGGTTTTTGTTTTTATTTAAAAAAGGAACTTACAAGGGTATTTTAAAAG